>NEWO01000354.1:440694-467053 GCA_003013225.1 Phalaenopsis aphrodite | reverse complement strand
CTACTTAACTAAAATTGTGCCGACAATAGTCTCATACGAACGTAAGACCTAGTTAATAAAATTGGTAGGATGAAACATTTAAATAATTTCTTCCTTCAAATTGAAGACAAACCATAGGATAGCTTGGGAAGTCACTAAGGTTCTACTTAGGATCCATGACATCCCTTAGTTCTTCCTCCTTTAGATTCAAAAAATAGATGTTCCAAATTTGAGCAATTCCCATTTCACACTTCTTTGTCCGATCTTTTGAAAAGCATTGTCCCTTGAACTCCTTGAGGGAAAATATCCCCTGATTTTTATTGAGAGTTTTCTAAGGTGAATTCAATTATATAAAATGTAATTAGCTATAGAGGCTTACCCCTATAAGAAACTTTCAAGAACACAGCTTAATACAAACCTTATTTAATTTTTTGTATTAAGTAGGGGAACTTGTCGGTCAACATAAAAAAAATCATTTTCACAGAATTAAATGGGTGTCATAAATTCTTTCGTTTATTTAATTGAGCCTTACCGGTAAGTAGTGTGTACACCCTTCTAGATGGTTTCATTATTTGCAATATTAGGTTCTTTTATTTAAACTACCTAGGATATAAGATTGGTCTGGTCTTATTTTTTCCAAATTTAAAATACTAATTTTTGCCAAATTATATATATAAATTAAATTAAACCAGGCATCGAGATATCATTCTGGCAACCGATAATTTCTAATTTTGTGACCGACGGCTTCTAGTGACTCCACTGGGGATGAGTATCTCTCTCTATTTAAATCAGGGAATCTTGTCTTCATACATCGCCAATGTGTCCACACCCCTTATGGATCAAATAACCTTCTTCCATTAGCATACTTCACCATTTCTTTCTTAGGTAAGTACGGTCAACTCTTCCGGACATTAGGATTATCTGTTGATCTTTGGATACTGTTAATATGCAAAGTACAACAAAAATTCAGATTATATTTCACTTATATTTCCTTACTTTGCAACAAGACCAAAAACTTGATCCTGAAAAAAAATAAAAATTAAACTTTTAATTTATATATATTGGGATACTATGCAACTATATGTATCATTGTCAAGTAATATAGGACTTTTTTATTAAGACCTGAATATCGAACCAACAGGGAATACACAATTTGCACTATTGAAGAGAAAACTTTCTAATTTTAATAAAAAGATAATTATCTAAACTAAAGATAATTTTTTGCAGTAATGAAAATTTAAATATTATTTGTATTTTCAATATTTTGATAGAGCAATAACAATTTAAAAAATAACTAGAGTTTTTGTGAAGAAAAGCACTAAATATAAAAATATGTTTCTTCTTGTTATGAATCAATAATAAATATAGCAATTCTGTTATGGAAGTATGCAAATTATGTTGTGTTAAATAGGAGCAATAATATTCTTTACCCTTACAAGAGATGCTATAAAAAACATTTGCTAATTTAAAGTTTGAAGAGTTTTGAGGACCGGCTAGGCAAATAAAATACTAGCTCTCACTCTAGAGTTTCCTCGATTCCCTTCACCTAGGGGCTAACATTCTTGCATCAGAACCTAAAACAATAAACCAAGTTGGGGGCTTTAAACTGCACTTTAAAGTCCTCTAACTCTACACCTTTTAATGAATATTTTCCTATTTATTTGCACTCAATCATTTGAACTAAATTCTCATTCATACAACCTCATGTGATTCTTTCCAATTGTTGACTTAGACTATACTAGCCCGATTCTTACATGTTCTCACAACAAAATTTAACATCTAGATTGGCCAAATCAAAAAGTAAATGAAGTGCATGGATTTAAATCATCACACCTTCTTCCATCATTGAAGATCAATACGTTCCACAACTTCTGTCCAACACTTAATACTTATCATTTTAAGAAGAAATAAAAAGAAAACTACTCAGAATTGATAGAGAAAACATAACCACACTTTAGTTTAAGAAAAAAAATCATTGTCAAACCAACAACAAGTCTCAATTAAAACCAAAAGTCGTCTCAAAACAAAAAGATAAAAACTTATCTCAAGTCCTCCACCAAACTCTTGAAGTTCCTTTGATTATCTTCTCTTTACAACCACTCAACATAAAATAACATAAAGGATAAAATAAAAGTAAAAGTGGTGCCTGAAAATCTCTCCTAACTAACTCCCTAAATGAGAACTTTTAATACTTTCTAATACTTTCAAGACTCACACTTTTTCGGACCTTTTCAGGACCTCTTTCAAAGTCCTAATCTTCTTTCTTTTAAAATTTTACAAAAGGTGCCTTGGTTTCTTTTCAAAATCTATCTAGATTGGATGTATTTCCACAAGAGATGCATCCTTTTGTGATAATTTTCGTCCACGGTGGTTATAACCACCTATTAAGCCAATGGGTGCCTCAAAAACGTCTTTAAAATTTGCAGAAACCGAGTTTACTAGTCCAATAACTACCACTGGTGCTTAAGCGCGGGGCCTCTGGCGCGTAGGTGTGACATTCTCTATTTAACCGGTGCTTAAGCACCAGATCTGGCGCTTAGCTGTCAAAACTCTTTTGCACATTTTTCACCTTTTTGCTCCAAATTTGATCACTTTTTACTTCTTTAAGCATTTTTCACCCTTTTTACCTGTATCTGTAAGAAAAACACAAAATTACCTTCAATTAAAGCGCAATATCTCAAACATAGGTATAAAAATGTGTCTAAAAATACAATATATTTTAGGTGTATCAAAATCCTCCAAACTTAAAATGTTACTTGTCCTCAAGTGACACTTCAATCTTTTAAAACTAAATATGTATGATATGTAAATTTCTTTAGCAATTACTAAAATTTTATTTTATAAATATAGTAGTCTAATTTTGAAAAAATATTTAGTAAATGAGACCAACTTAAAGTTTAGAAATTCTTAAAGTTAAGAAAGATGAAAATATGAGTTTCTATCTAATGCAGAAATATATTGTAGATTTTCCAAATTTAGAATTTAGTTCTTTATTATCTCCACTTAAAAATTTTCATTAAAAATAATTTTACTTACTATATTATATCTATAAGCTTAAGAGTTTCTCAAGTCTTATACTTTAAAAAGATCAAATGTAGAACCAATTTTTTATTAGACACTAATCCTCAAGCTTCTCCTCCCTAATTTTTTTCCTCTTTTTCTTTTTCTTTTTCTTTTTCTTTTTCTTTTTCTTTTATTTCTTTTTTTCTTTTCCTTTATTTTCTTTTCTTTTTTTTTCTCTTTTCTTTTTCAGGCAAGGATTACTATATCTGGATAAGCCTTTAATGATTTTAAATTTCACTTCTTCTTTACTAGAGCAAAGTCTTGATATAAGCCTTTTACTTATAAATATAATAATTGTTTTGAAAATTATTTTAATAAAAGAAAGTTAAGTACTAAAAATTAAAGTCTAAATTATATAAATTTTTCAAAAATATAATCTTTCTTACTAAAGATAGTTACTTATATTACTCATTTTCTCATCTAAAAACTTTTTAACTTAAATTTTTCTTCATCACTAAAAATTTTAACTAAATTTTCTTACTCAATTCTATAATCAAATTTTAATTCCCTGATGTGACTTCATATACATAATCAATTTTTTTCTTTTCAAATCAAATTCACTTGTAGCACATTTGAGAACAGATAAAATTCTAGTTTTGAAAATATTTTTCATCCACCCCAAACTTAAATTTTTAACAGATTAAACAGTTTAACATCAGATATATATAAGCAAGAATGAAAATATAAAATAACATAATAACAGGAATGTTTAAACCCTAATGATACAAGTATAAAACTAAAAACAGGAGTTAAATTAATTTTTGATCAAATTTTCTATATTTTAATTTTAATTTAACATATAGAGATTCAATAAACTTCTAAGCACTGGGTATAAACACAAAAGTAAACTAACACACTAACTTGATTTCATGTTCTCAGCATAAAAACAAACACACTAACATGATAAAAGAAAAATACAGGGTAGCAGTTTCAGAAATTTAAATCTAAGATCTAAGTTAGCTAGATTTTCAACTTTACAACACATATAGAATTAACTTAAGTTCTAAACTAACTAAATAAAAATATTCACAACAGTTACTACCCCAGAATTTTAAAATAAACTACTAACTAACCAAACATTACAATACAACGTCATAGGATGAGGTGGCACCGCGCGTATAAATAGATAAAAAGGGATTTAATTAATTCAAAAATTGACCTTAACTTTAAAAATTAATATCTTGGTGTAGGAAAATCACAAAAATAAAATAAAAATACCCTTATGCTCCATGAACAAAGGAGAACAATGTGAAAATAATTTTAAGTCCTTGTGATGCATATTTTATTTTTCATTAATTAAATATTGATTTGGATGTTTTGATTCTCCATGCATGTAGTAATATCACAATGGCTTGAAATTTTAGCATGTTGTTGCCTCTTTCTTATGAAACATTCCCTAATTTTTCCAAAGTCAGAGGAGGTCCCTAGACAGAGAATCTTGTTTTTTAACTTTATATGCTTTATTGGCTTAAATTAATCATGGAAATTAGTATATTGCTTAGAAAAATCCAGGAAAATTTTGGAAGGAATACTATGACCAGAGAACCCTTAGGAAAATTTCTCATGAGCCAAGTCATTCAAAATACACTGAATCTTCACAAACCCTAAATCACTGAAATAATTAACTTTAAAAATTACAAACAACTAAATGACTTGATTTTTCATCTCTACTTTTTTTTATGATCCAGAGAACTCGCCATAAAAGTTTCAAAGCATTTTGAGTCCATTTGATGGCCTAAATTGATTTTTGAAGTTAAATATCTTTTTTGGAACTTAAATGATTTTTAAAAAATCAAAATATAACTCAAAAATTTATTAAAACTTATTTTTCTGAGTTCTCTGTGATCAGGGATATTTTTTAACAATAAAATGGAGTTTAAAATAAAAACTTGATTTTTTACATATTTTAAATATTTAACCTAACAGAATATATAAATTTCTGAAAGACGGTATAAGTGGTCCCATGAAATTTAATCCCCAAACATTAAATATTTCAACTTCGAGCATACAATTGAGTGGCATCTCATTTCTTCTAAAAATATTGCCTACTCTTTGACATCTATCACATGTTTTGATATATGCATTAACATCTCTAAAAATTGTAAGCCAATAAAATCTAGATTGTATAATTTTATATGTTGTTTTATTAACACCAAAATGTCCCCCAAAATCAGAATTATGACATTCTTGGATAATTTCATAAGTTTCTTCTAATGGTACACATCTTCCTATGATCAGATCATTTCCTTGTTTATATCAATATAGGTCATCACAAAAATAAGTCTTAGCTCAAAAATAAATTTGCTCATTAGTTGGTATGTCATTCCATAAGTTTTAAGTTCACTAACATTATAGTTCACAATGTCGACATACTACGGAACACGCCAATCATTTACAGTGAAAAATTTTTCATATGAAAAATGTTCATTAATTTATTTCTCAAAACAGAGTTTTTTTTCTAATTCAAGCCTGCGCAAATGATTAGCAATTTGATTTTCAGTTCCCTTCCGATCTACTATTTCAAAATCAAATTCTTGTGAAAGAAGAATCCATCTTATAATTCTCGGATTAGTATCCTTCTTTCTCATTAAGTATTTAATACTAGAATGCTCTGCATGCACTATACAATGAGTTTCAATCAAATATGATCTAAATTTATCAAAGGCATATACTATTGCTAATAACTCTTTTTCAATAGTTGTACAATTAATTTGAGTTTCGTTATGAGTTTTACTAGCATAGTAAATAACTTTGAAAATTTTATAACATCTCTGTCCTAAAACAGCTCCAAAAGCATAATCACTTGCATCACACATTAGTTCATATGGGTTTTTCCCAATTTGATCAAACTATAATTGGTGCAGTGATTAATTTTTTTTAATAACTTAAAAGTTTTTAGGCATTCCTCATCAAAATTGAAAATTGCATCTTTCTCCAGCAAATGACATAAAGGCTTAGCAATCTTTGAAAAGTCCTTAATATATCGCCTGTAGAATCCAACATGTCCTAAGAAACTCCTAATCTCCCTTACATTTGTTGGATAAGGTAAATTAGAGATCACTTGAATTTTAGCAGTTTCTACTTCCATACCATTTTCTGATATTTGATGACCTAACACAATTTCTCCTGCTACCATAAATTGGCATTTTTCCTAGTTAAGGATTAAATTTGTTTCTTCACAGCTCTTAAAAACTTTAGGTAAATGTTTAAACATGCGTCAAATGAAGTTCCAAACATTAAAAATTCATACAAAAAGACTTCAATCTCTTTTTTGATTAAATCACAAAAAATTGCCATCATACATCTTTGAAATGTAGCAGGGGCATTACATACACAAATGGGCATTCTTATAAAAGCAAAAGTACCATAAGGACTGGTAAATGTCGTTTTCTCTTGATCCTCAAAAGATATTTAAATTTTGTGATAACCAATATAACCATCAAGAAAATAAAAGTATTTATGCCCAGTTATTCTATCCGGCATTTGATCTAGAAAGGGTAGTGGAAAATGATCTTTCCTAGTAGCAAGATTTTATTTTTTATAATCAATGCATATTCACCATACTGTAACTTGTCTAGTAGGTCTTAACTCATTATGCTCATTCATAGCTACAATTACTCCTCCTTTCTTAGGAACACAATGAATTGGACTAACCCATGCACTATCTCAAATAGGGTAGATAATTCCAGCATCAAACCACTTTAAAATTTCTTTCTTAACAACTTCTTTTGTAACAAGATTTAATCTCCTTTGTGGATCAGCCTTGCGCTTGCAGTTTTCTTCCAGATTAATTCTATGCATACAAATTGAAGGATTGATTCTTTTAATATCAGCAACAGTCCATCCAAAGGCTTTCTTAAAATTTTTCAGAATTTTCATCAGCTTTTCTTCTTTTTCCTTTTTTAACTTCGAGGAAGTTATAATAGGTAAAGTAGAGGAATATCCTAAAAAACATATTTTAAATGTTCAGGAAGTAATTTCAACTCAAGTTCTGGAGGTTTTTCAATAGATGGACAAAATGATTTATCTTTGTCTATCGTGTCCAAAATTTTAAAACTTTCTTGAACATAACTTGAATCTTCATTAGAAAGCTTTACACATTGATCTAATTTCTCTTCTTGCTCATGTTCCAAATTTTTTTCTTCATATTTTTCTTCATAAGTAGTATTGAAATGCCATTCGCTCGGATGTCTTATAATATCCATTCTATAGCATTCATCATCTTCACCTTTTGCATGGTATTTCATTGATTTTGAAATGTTAGAAGTAACAATTTGATCATTGACGAGCATTGTTAATTCTCCTTTTTGCACGTCTATCATTGCTCTTCTTGTGGCTAGGAATGGTCTCCCCAAAATGATATGTATCTCTTTATCTTCCTTTATATCTAGCATACTGAAATCAACAGAAAAGATAAATTGATCTGCTTTCACTAAGACATCTTCTATAACTCCTTTAGGATAGGTTCTTGAACGATCTGCTAACTGCGGAGTTACAGTAGTATGGGTTATTTCTCTTAATCCCAATCTTTTAAATATTGATAATGGAATAAAGTTAATGCTTGCACCTAAATCACATAAAGCTTTCCCATAAAATCTGTCTCCTATTACACATGAAATTGTAAAGCTACCAGGATCTTCAAGCTTTTCAAAAATTTTCTTCTAAATTATATCACTGCACTCCTCACTAAGTGCAACAGTCTCATTATCTTCAAACTTCCTTTTTCTATTGAGAATATCCTTCAAAAAATGTACATTGCTTGGCATTTATTCTAAGGCTTCAACAAATGGAATATTTATTGTGAGCTTCTTAAATATTTCCAAAAATTTTGAAAATTGCTTATCCAACTTCTGTTGTTGAATTCTGTAAGGAGATGGAGGTGGTGGTTTTTCTAAATCAATTTTCGGCAGAGAAATAGGTCTTCCAGAATCTTTCGGAGCGTCCTCTTTTGATTCTTCAATTTCTTCTCTCTCTACTTAAATCTCTTTTCCAACTTTCTTCTGCTTCTAAGTTTTACGGCTTTAACTTGATCTTTATTATGGTATTTTGGATTTGATTCAGTATTAATAGGAAGCGTTCTTTAGGATCTATTACTTAATGAACTTGCAATTTGCCCAAGTTGACTCTCAATATTTGTACTTATAGCTCCTTGACTTTGTAACTGATTACCCATTTGTAACAACACTTCTTCTATAGACAACTTCTTATCCTTAAATTGTGTATTACTATTGATTCCTGAAGGATAAGTAGATATATAATTATTATTCCCTTGGTTGTTCAGTTTCCCAATGGGTTTACTTGATTATTCCCCCATTGCTGATTATTACCACCCAAATTGTTATTCTAGTTAAAGTTTGGTTGGTTCTTCTAACCAGGTTATAATAATTGGAATATGGGTTATTTTTCTTATTAATTATGGCATTTAAAGTTTCTAATGATGTTTGACAATCTACCATTTGACCTAATGAATTCTCTTTAATCATGGAAACTGGTTGAGAAAAATTCATTCCAAACTGGTCTAACTTTCTTGGAATCGGAGCAGCCTGATTTGCAAACATAGTAAATGCATTTGTTTTGTGAATATTGGCTACTTTCTTTGGATTCACCCTCTAAGAAGGCCATTGAAAATTATTGGTAACCATCTCTTCAATTAAATCATAAACATCATGAAATGGTTTTGACATCAATGAACCACCAGCAGCGACATCGATAATAGATCTAAGAGAACTAATTAATTCATTATAAAAGGTTTGAATTATTAACCAATCTGGTATAGCATGGTGTGGACACTTTCTTAAGAGTTCTTTAAATCATTCCCATGCTTTATAAAAAAATTCCCCTTCAAATTGATTAAAAGATGTAATATCATTTCTATGCTTCCCAGTTTTTGATGGTGGAAAATATTTAGCAAGGAATTTTTATGCTAAATCACCTTACGTTCAAATAGATGTAGGTGCTAACGAATTCAACCACATCTTAGCTTTATCCCTCACTGAGAAAGGAATTAAACTAAGTCTTATGGCATCATCTGAAACACCATCGTATTTAAATGAAGCACATAATTCTAGAAAATTGGTAAGATGTAAATTTTGGCTCTTCAGTTGGTGATCGCCCAAACTGATAATTTGATACCATTTGGATAATAGCACGTTAAAGCTCAAATGAATTAGCCACTACAGTAGGTTTTTGCATACTACAATGAAGTTCATCTGTAGTAGGGTTGGAATAATCTCTTAAAGGTCTAAACCCTTGGTGAATTTCACCATTTTGATTATTTTGGTTCGCCATTTCTATAATTTTTTTTGATTTTTCAAGATTTTTAATTTTTTTGGTTTTTCTGGTTTTTTCTAATAGTTCTTTATAATTCAGAATCGTAGGGCACTAGTCCTTCAGAACCTGAACTACGCATACACTAACATAAAATAAAATAAATTAAAATATAACATACAAAATGAGATACAATATTTAAAGTTTAAATAAGACTTTCTAAAGAACGAAATTTCTTCTTCGGCAACGACACCAAAAACTTAATCCCGTACCTAATGCTTATTCACAATATAATAATAGTTCTGATGGTATTTTTCACTTATATTTCCTTATTTTGCAACAAAACAAAAAACTTGATCCAGAAGAAAAATAAAAATTTAACTTTTTAATTTATATATAGTTATATTAGGATACTAGCAAGTTTATGTATCGTTATCAAGTAATATAGAACTTTTTGATTAAGACTTGAATATTGAACCCACAGGGAAGATTATGTAATATGCACTTTTTAGAATATTTTTCTATTTTAATAAAAACAATTACTTAAACTAAAAATGATTTTTTTTGTATGAATTTAAAATTAAAATATTTTTGGTGTCTTCGATTTTTTAACGAAACAGTAAAATATTAACTAAAGTTTTTGTAAAAGAAAAAACTTAATATGAAAATATCTTTCCTCTTATCATGAATGAAAAATAAGTATAAGAATTCTATTGTTGAAGTATGCAAATTGTGTTGTGCCAAATAGGAGCAATAATATTGTTTACCCTTACTAGAGATGCTATAAAGAACTTTGGCTAATTTAAAGTTTGAATAGTTCCGAAGACCAGCTATGCAGGGTAGATTCTAGCTTCACTCTAGAGTTCTCTCGATTCCCTCTACCTTGGGGATAACAGTCTCGTATCAGAACCTAAAACAATAAACCCAGTTGGGGGCTTTAACCTGTCATTTTAAAGTCCTCTATCTCTACACCCATCAATGAATATTTCCCTATTTATTTGCACTCAATCATAAGAACTACATTCTCATTCATACAACCTCATGTGATTCATTTCAATTGTTGATTAAGATAATAGCAACCCAGTTCTTACATGTTCTCATAATAAATTTTAACATCTGGATTGGCCAAATCAAGAAGTTAATGAAGTGCATGGATTTAAATCATCACAACTTCTTCCAACATTAAAGAGTAATAATCTCCACAACTTCCATCCAAAACTTAATTACTTATCATTTTAAAAAGAAAGATAAAGAAAACTACTCAAAATCCATGAAGAAAACAAAATCACACTTTAGTTTAAAAAATGATGTCATTGTCAAACCAACAAGAAGTCTTGATTAAAACCAAACGTAGTCTAAAATTAAATGATTAAAACTTATCTCAAGTCCTCCACCAAACTCTTGAATTTCCTTTAAATCTCTTCTCTTTTACAATCACTCAAAACAAAATAACAAAAAGGATAAAGTAAATAAAAAGTTGTTCCTGAAAATCTCTCCGAACTAACTCCCTAGAAAAGAACTTTCAAAACTTACCAATATTTTCAGGACCCTTTTCTAAGTCCTCTCTTCTTTCTTCTATAGTTTTCTAAGAGGTTCCTTGAGATCTCTTCAAAATGTGTCTTGTTCAACAGATTCATCCTTTCATGATAATTTTTGTCCATGGTGCTTACAGCCACCTATTAATCCAATGGGTGCCTCCAAAACCTCATTGAAATTTGTGAAAACCAATTTTACTCATCTAATAATTGCCACTGGCACGTATGCGTGGGGTCTTGGCGCTTAGGCATGGCCTTCTCTGTTTAACCAGCGCTTAAGCACCCGATCTGGCGCTTAGCCACCAAAACTCTTTTGCATAAATTTTCACCTTTTTGCTCCAAATTCGATCCTTTATCAGTCCTTTAAGAATTCTTTTTCCATTTTTGCTTGTATCTGCAAGAAAAACACAAAAATACCTTCCATTAAAGTGCAATATCTCAAAAATAGGAATAAAAATGTGTCTAAAAATACTATATATTTTAGGGGTATCACATGGTGTGAACACTTTCTAAAGAGTTCTATAAATCTCTCTCATGCTTCATAAATAGATTCCTATTTAAATTGATTAAAAGATGGAATATCAGTTCTAAGCTTTGCGATTTTTTTAGTGGAAAACATTTAGTATGAAATTTTTCTGCTAAATCACCCCAAGTTCTGATAGATCCAGGTGTTAACGAATTCAACCACATCCTTGCTTTATCCCTCACTGAGAAAAGAAAAAACCTAAGTCTTATGGCATTATCTGAGACATCATCAGATTTAAATGTAGCAAACAATTTTATAAATTTGGCAAGATGTAAATTTGGATCTTCAGTTGGTGATCCCCCAAGCTGATTATTTGATACCATTTGGATAATCGCATGCTTAAGCTGAAATGAATTAGCCACTATAGTAGGTTTTTGAATACTACAATGAAGTTCATCTACAGTATGGTTGACATAAACTTTTAAAGGTCTAAACTTATGATGAATTTCAGCAGTTTGATTATTTTGGTCTGCCATTTCTGTAATTCTTTTGGGTTTTTCAAAATTTATAATTTTTTTGGTTTTTCTAATTTTTCTAATAGTTCTTTCTAATTCTGAATCGTAAAACACTAGTCCTTCAGAACCTGAATTATGCGTATACCAACATATAATAAAATAAATTAAAACAAACTAAAATAAGATAAGATAACTTAAAGTTTAAATAAGATTTTCTAAAAATAGAAATTTGCTTTCAAAATCAATTTTTGCCCGATAAAGGTGCCAAAAAACCTGATCCATGGATGCTGCTAAAATGCAAAGTACAACAATAATTCAGATTATATTTCACTGATATTACTTTACTTTGCAACAAAACCAAAAACTTGATCCTAAAGAAAAATAAGAATTTAACTTTTAATTTATATATATTGTTATACATATCGTTATCAAGTAAAATAGAACTTTTTGATTAAGACTTGAATATCGAAACCATAGGGAGAACACGCAATATGCACTATTGAACAACAAACTTTCTATTTTTATTAAAAAGATAATTATCTAAACTAAAGATGATTTTTGCAGTAGTGAAATTTTAAATATTTTTGGTATTTTCCATATTTTGATAGAACAATAACAATTTAAAAAGATAACTAGAGTTTTTGTAGAAGAAAAGCAGTAAAGATAAAACTAACTTTCTTCTTGTTATGAATCAATATAAGTAAAGGAATTCTGTTATGGAAGTATGCAAATTGTTTTGTGCTAAATAGGATCAATAATATTCTTTACCCTTACTAGAGATACTATAAAGAACATTGACTAATTTAAAGTTTGAATAGTTCTGAAGACCGGTTAGGCATGGAAGATACTAGCTCTCACTCTAGAGTTCCCTCGATTCCCTCTACCTAGGGGCTAATATTCTTGTATCAGAACCTAAAACAATAAACCAAGTTGAGGGCTTTAACCTGTCACTTTAAAGACCTCTAACTCTACACCCATCAATGAATATTTTCTTATTTTTTTGCACTCAGCCATATGAACTACAATCTCATTCATACAACCTCATGTGATTCTTTCCAATTGTTGACTGAGACAATACCAGCCCAGTTCTTACATGTTCTCCCAACAAATTTTAACATCTGGATTGGCCAATACAAGAAGAAAATGAAGTGCATGGATTTAAATCATCACAACTTCTTCCATCATTGAACAAAAATGCTTTCCACAACTTCCATCCAAGACTTAACTACTTATCATTTTAAGAAGAAAGATAAAGAAAACTACTCAGAATCCACGGAGAAAAAAAAAGCCACACTTTAGTTTAAAAGAAGAAATCATTGTCAAACTAGCAACAAGTTTCAATTAAAACCAAAAGTTGTCTCAAAACAAAACGATTAAAACTTATATCAAGTCCTCCATAAAACTCTTGAAGTTCCTTTGATTCTCTTCTCTTTACAATCACTCAAAATTAAATAACAAAAATGTTAAAATAAAAGTAAAAGTGGTGCCTGAAAATCTCTCTGAACTAACTGCCCAAATGAGAACTCTCAAAAGTTTCTAATACTTTCAGGACTAACACTTTTTTAGACCTTTTCAGGACTCTTTTCTAAGTCCTCTCTTCTTTCATTTATAATTTTCTTAAAGGTGCCGTGGTTTCTCTTCAAAAATTATCTAGATTCGATGTAGTTCCCCAAGAGATACATCCTTTTGTGAGAATTTTCATCCATGGTGGTCATAACCACCTATTTATCCAACGGGTGCCTCAAAATACTCTTCAAAATACACGGAAACTGAATTTACTCCTCCAATAACTGCCACTGGCACATAAGCACGGGGCCTCTGGTACTTAGGCAACGCCTTCTCTGTTTAACCCACGCTTAAGCGTCAGATCTTGTGCTTAGCTGCCAAAACTCTTTTGCACATTTTTCACCTTTTTACTCCAAATTTGATTTTTTTCACTCCTTTAAGCATTTTTCACCCTTTTTACCTATATCTGCAAGAAAAACACAAAAATACCTTCCTTTAAACTGCAATATCTAAAAAATAGGTATAAAAATATGTCTAAAAATACTATATATTTTAGGTGTATCAATAAGGCATCGAATTCTCTTTCTAGGGTTGATACCTAAATTTCAATTCCCATCTGGGGTTAGTACCTAAATTCTCATTCCCTCCTCTTGAAGTCGATTCCTTTCAATTATCTTTTTAGGGTCTATACCTAAATTCTGATTCCCATCCTTCAAAACTATTGCAATCAAAATCAAAGTTTTCTAACAATAAAATTGAAATAGAATCTTCATCGAGATTCATTGCCGTCATTATCAGAATTCCTTTCTTTCTAGTCCTCCTAAGAGTTCTGAATCCTCAGTTCTGCTCAAATATTCACATGCAAATTCCCCAACGGAAATAACTGTCACTCAATTCTACACTTTGCTATAAGTTTGTTGACTTAGAAGTATTTGTTGGTTTTGTTGATCTCGTCGGTCAACGCCAATACGCGTCGTGTGCTTGATTGGCACACCCCACTGATTGGGGGTCCATTTGTTGACCTCACTTTTGGTTGAAGTCTAGTTTTTCCCTCCATAGTAGCTTAGGGTCTAGCCTAATTCCAGAAGACTAGAAATAAACCCTCACCATTAGAAACTTTAAGCTCTTCTTTGCTCAACTTGAAGTTCCACATATGAGCACTAAACTATAGCACTTATTAGGTGGGGTCAGTGTGGGGGAGCTCAAGATGAGTCCCCATAGGTCAATTTGGCCTTAGGGTCAAACATCTGGTGGTGTGGTCTTGGTTGCTTTCACTCAAACACTTGCACATTACACTTCCACTCACTACCTTAAGCCTATGCCTACCTAGCTTTGACCCCTTAAATCTTTGGAAGACTCATATAAATGGTCCCCAAGACCCACTAGCTCTAGGCTAGGGTTTAGTTAAGACCCATACATGGAGGACCTAAAGTTGAGGATTTCATTGGTCCATGGCATAAGTAGGGTGATTGACGCTCGAAATTCACCAAAACCTCCAACTTGGGCCTTTTCTCCAAATCTATCCAATTTACCAAAATGCCCTTGAAACTCCAAAATTGGCAAAAATTCCTGAAATTAGCCAAAATATCCAAATTTATCCAAAAATAATGTCAAGCCATTTCAAACTAGCCAAATTGCCCAAAACATCCAAAACTTTTCAAAATTAACAAAATATCCCTGATTAACCAAAATTACCAAAATACCCCTGGTGGCCCAAATTGTCCCCAAACCTCCAGAATTACTTCAAATGTCTCTAAAATCAATTTCAAACACTCATTGAGCTCAATTTGACCAATTTGGCCTATTTTGACTAAAAACCCCAAATTATCTTTAAAGGCCCAATTACCCCAATTCACCCCCAATGTTCACCAATTTGATCAAAATTTCCCCCATATTCAATTCTAAACTCAAATTCATTATGTAAAAGCTTAACTTAAACAAAATACAAGCCTAATTGAGTCACATTGGAATCCAATTCAACCCAAATAAAAAAGCCCCAAATTGACCCAAATTCAAAATCTCACTCAATTGAACCCCAAAACTATCAAATTTCCCCAATTTTGCATCATAAACTATTAAAAACACTTCCACGTATTAAAGTGAATCTTAAATTGGCCTTGTTCAAGCCTCAATTACACTCAAAACCAACTTGGAGCAAAACCCCAATTTTGCCCCAAATTGGTCATGTCCTAAAATTCAACAAAATTGAACCCCATAGCTCCAAAAGTTCCATTCAATTTCTATCCAAAACTCTTCATGAAAACACTTAGGACCAATTTGAGCCATAAATTTGGCCCTAGCCAATGTTTAGCCCAGCTCAAATCCAAGTCTAACCCAACACCCCAAAAATTGACTAAATGCCCAAATTCCATCAAATTGACCCTCCAAATCAATTCAAAGTCACTCCAAATCTTTTCCAAAATCTTTAGGATAATCATATACACTATGTTTCTCAATCAATTGAGTCAAATGTCATGGATAACAAGTTGCAACTTTTTTATATGCTCAGTTTTATCAAGTTGATACCACTACTCGAACACTTTAATCACTGATAATGGTACTATCGACACTTTTTTTGTTATGCGGGAGAGTTGCCCATTTGAAATCATCAGCCACTGGAATTGAAATCTCATCATTCACTCTAGAAAGGCATTTTAAAAAAAATTGATCTCATATTTTCATAGTTTAATTGAAATAGCACTTCACTTAAAGTTATGTATCTATCTCGAAAGATAAACACAAGGCTTGAACGCAAGACTTGATCAAATAAAGTAAGAAATATATGACATCTATTTGTTCTGTGAAAATATTTTTATTGATAAGCTGACAAGTTCCCATATTTAATATTAAAAATTAAAAAGTTTATATTAAGTTGGGTTCGAAAAAGTTTCTTATAAAGGCAAGCACTTATAGTTAATTACAACTTATATAACCAAAGTCACCTCAGAAAGCTCTCAATAAAAATAAAGGGATATTGTCTTCAATACTTTCGAAGGATACGACTTTTCGAAGAGATCGGATGAAGAGGTTAGGATCCTACGGTTCCCTCATTTTGACACCACTATTTTCTTTCGGATTCACTTAGTACAAATCAATTTACTAAACACAACTTAATGAGTTTTATAGTTTTATTTAGACCGTGGGAAATCTCATTAACAATCGTTGGTTATCTCCTCCAAGGGATTCGCGATCATATGATAGAGACATCTTAATTTAGTTGTAATTTTTTTTTTGTTTTGTTTATGATTAAATTTTTAGTTGTCTTATATTTTGACTATTATGGCTGTGAATTTTATCTTGTTAGTTTTGATCATATTTTTAGTTTTGACATGCAGGGTGACTTTAAGCACACAAGTAAGAAACAAGAGGTATGAAAAGGTAAATGCAATAACATAAAAGTGTACCAGTCGATTCTTCTCGCTCCTCCACCTGAAAGGTTAGCTTTGGAAACATGTATATAATTTTTTAAGGAATTCAAATTGCAAGAGTAGATGATGGTAAAACAACCAAACCCCAAGTTGTGACTTTGTTAAGTCTTAAAAGATCTTAGTGGATTTTAGAACAACAAATACCAAATTGAATTTTCCCTTCAAAATATTCAACAGTTTCCAAAGTGCTCAGGGCATGACCCTGAATCACTTTGGAGATTTCTTGAAATATTTTGAGTTAATTTTGACATTATCGCATTGTTCTATTAATAATTAAAGGTTAAGCTAAGGTTATCCTATTGCTTAAGGAAACTTAATGGTCTATTTATCCCAAGGCTAGGACACTCTGTTAATCAATTGATATTTCATTTAAGAGTTATGTAGGTGGGTGCCTTTAAGGCAGGTTTGAGTCATAAGAGATTATGTCTTTTAAATCCAATCAATTGAGTTTAGACATTGAGCCTAGGTCACTACCAAAACCCATAATAATCATAACTGGGAAATTGATGGTGGTTAAAATTTTGCTTTAAGTGACTTATGTTCTTATTGAAAGATCACATCATCATCAATGTTAGGCCAAAGATAACTAAATAATCATCTTCCTCACTTAAGCCCATCACTTAAGAATCATTTGAAGTTAATTGACTTCTAAGTCATGATGATTAGAGAAGTTAAGAATTTTTGTTCATATTAAAGATTAAGTGAAAAGTGAGATTCTACCTTTTAATCCCATTATATTCCAATCATCCAAACATGTTCATTAGGATCAAAATTACCCATTTTCCCTTTGTTAACCCTAAATTTTTTTTAAGACACCAAAATCTAAAGTTACCTTTGTGCCTTTGGGGCTCTCCACCTCATACCTCATTTTTCAAAATTCAAATGTCTTTGAGATTTTTTAGAGTGTCCTATCGATGGGTCAATTAAAATTACTATCCAAAATAAAGTTTTTATTCATGAGAAAATTACTATAGGTCATTATAGGTGAGAGGAACACTTAGAAAAAACTTCATGATTTTGTTGAATTAAAATTTTTGTTATTATTATTTTATTATTAACAAATTCCAATTATTTAATTAAATGAAAAATAATGTTTTAATTAAAAAAAAAATTTTATATTCTTATTAAACTTCTCTGAGTTCAGAAGACTCAAAGAACCAAATTTCATATTTTTATGATTTCCAATTTATTTATTATAATTATTTTAATGAGAAAAATAAGGAAAAATGTATTTTTAAGGTTTTAATTTTTTTTTTACTTGGAAATGTTAGGAAAAATATCGTAATGAGTCCCAAGTGATCAGGAGACCATTAGGAACATTTTAACAGATTCTTGTATTTTTGGGATTTTTAATTAGTTTAAAATAAAAAAAATGCTAAAAAATCAAGTATTTTCTCAAAAATAATTTTTATTTTTCCTAAGTGCGCCTCATCAAAAGGAACTCAGAAAAACTTTTCATAATTTTCCCTAGTGTATTTAATTTGTTATAAATATTTTTTTACAAAAATACAATGTTTCTTAGAAAATCAACATTAATGCTCAAACTTAATCAAATAATTTTTAATTTTTTACAGGGTGTAAACATGATTTTTTTACACTGTGTGGAATTGATATTGTCAATTTTTTTATTAATATTTAATATACTTAAATTTAAACAAGATATATGCATTTAATGGATAATAAAAATGTAAAAAATGATTCAAATCATCATATAATTTTTACTAAGCTTCCTTGGCCACAGGAAAACTACTAAAATTTTGCTTAGAATTCTTCAAGTAATATTTTAATTTATATAATTAAAATATTCCAAAATAGTCATCCTAGCTAGAAAATTGGGGTTACAAGCATAGAGATACTCTCTGAACTTAGAATAATCAGAGAACATCCCCTCTGCCATAAGGAATAAACACTAAAAATTGCAAGCCATGGTGAGCATTGCTTGAGCGGAATAAATTAAAATACTCTAGGTACTATTTAATTCATTAAAATTTAGGGAGTAAGAATATAATTTTTTTAGTCCACATTATTGTCCTCTTTTCACTGAGCAAGAGGGTAATTTTATTTTATTTTTATGATTTTCCTAAAGAAATGGATTTTTGAAGTTCAGGCATTTAAGAAAATCCAGAAAATTATATTTTTCTACTTGAACACATGACGCCAACTCATCCACGTGGCCCGTACTTTATGCATCATATCTTCGTGCCGCTCGATCTCCTCCATCCATCAAATAAATGCGCGTTGACCTCATGTTTGTTTGAGGTTTAGTTTTTCCTCTTTAATATCCTAGGGTCTAGCCATAAGACTATTTTATATACTATTCCTATAGAATTAGAAAAGGAACCCTCACCATTATAAATTCTAAACTCCGCTTTGCTCGACATGAAGCTCTACATATTGGTCATAACCTCTAGCACTTAGTAGGTGGGGTCGTTATGGGAGAGCTCAAGAAGAGTCCCCCTAAGACTGCCTGACCTTAGGGTTGACCCTGGGTGTTGGCCTGGAGCTATTTCACTCACTTACACTCACTCTCAGCCACAATCACTCACAACCCTAAACCTAAAATTTCATGACTTTGATCCCTTGATCCTTTGAGAGACTCATGTAGATGGTCCACTAAACCCACCAGCCCTAAGCTAGGGTTTAGCTAAGACAAGTGCATAGAGGACCTAAATGGGGATTCCATTGGTCTATAGCTCACAGAGGGTGGTTGGCACACCAATTCTACTATCCAATTTGGTCTTTTGCCCCAAATTCCACCCAAATTACCTAAATGCCATTGAAACTCTAAATTTCGTCAAAATCCTCAAATTCACCCAAAATATCCAAATTTGTTAAAAATCATTTCAAACCATTTTAACCTACCCAAATTACCCAAAATACCCCCTAAATTGCCAAAAATATAAAAATACCCTTGGCACCCCAAACTTTCCCAATACCTCCAAAATCACTTCAAATGTTTCTAAAACCAACTTAGACCATCCAATTGAACCGAATTTGGCCAATTTGACCATTTTGACCAAAACTCCCAAATTGCCTTTAAAGGTCCAAATTACCCAAATTTAACTCAAATGTCCATAAATTTAGCCCAAACTTCCCTCAATTTATTTTATAAACTCAAATTCACCATTCATATGACCAACTTAAACAAAATATAAGCTTAGTTGGTCCATGCTTTGAGTCCAATTTTAATCTAAGTCAAGCCCTTAATTTTGGCCCTACGACTTAATCCCACCAAATTGAAACCTACAGCCTAGTAAATTTGCCATAATTTATGTTCAAAGCTCAAATTTGACCTTCAATTGGCCTTGGTGAAGCCAAAATTTCACTTAATTTTAACCCAAGTTCAAAATCCCCAAATTTGCCCCAAATTGTCTATATCCCCAAATTCCACCAAATTGAATGCCCTAACCCCAAAATTGACACCAAATTTATAATGAAAACTCTTCATGATGTCCCTATAGACTAATTTAAATAATCAATTTGGAGTTAGCCCAACCTTAGCCCAACCTAGACCCAAGTATAGCCCAACATGCGCAAATTGACCAAAATCCCAAAACATTCAAATTGATCCCCCAATTGAACTCAAAATCAATTCAACCCTTCACCAAAAATCTTCATCATAATCATCTACACAATGTTGATCAATTAATTAGGCTCAAAGTCATGGATATCCAAACCCAAACCCAACCTTTGGCCATTTAGACCCACATTGAACCAAATTTGACCTAGCCATGTCAAATTAACCAAGGCAAGACTTCTACAGCCAACTTTTGGGACATAATAACCAAGCTTGACCCACGTAACCCACCCTAGATGAGACATGGACCAACGATGCTCTAAATCAATGGATTTGTTTCCTAAATTGCTTAAGCGAAAGATACCTTTGACAAAACCTATCACCAGCCCAAATTAACATTTGTGACAGATTCCTCTAAGGTTTCTAAGCCATCTAAGCACCACCCCTGCCATTGTCGGCCAGCCCAGTCACCATAGAACCTCAAAACGAGAGCCATCACACTTAAATCCTCACCCAATTGACCCATCTGAGCTGTTGCACTCCCATTGGCCAATTGCGCCACTTAGTTGACAATCTGAGCAAGCTTTTGCACCCAAAGATAGACCCTGAGCTCCCCTTTACGGCCATGGCTATAAAATGGACTCTTCACGACGAAATTTTGGGTGCTGAAATTTTCTCAAGGAGACCCTGCCCAATTGCTCCCATAAGCTCCTTGAGACCTCCTCAGTGCAACCTAACCACTTCCCTGCCCTTATTTCCCTTGTCAGAGCTCAAATCCTAGCCAAAAATAGGACACTCTGCACCACAACTCCACATTGATCCAAAATCAAATTAAACTTGCCAAACCTTCACCATAGTGAGAGAAGAAGAAACCCCATCAAAGTCCCCTCATAGAGAGCCATTACACTAGACATTGATCAACACCCAAATTTTGTATTGATCGAATTTGGGTATAGACATTTCACCACAGAAAGAGGTTCAATCCCTAGCCTCCTTGGAACTCGACAAATGTGCCAAGCACCTCTGCTTGAAGCTTCCCCTCTCAGAGAAAAGGTATAAACCTCCCCACTGTCCCATGCTTGTTTTGATTCTACACTTTCATAGATCTAATTTAATGTCATGTTAATCGTATTGATAGTGTTGACCTCATTTTTGGTTGAGGTTTAGTTTTTCCTCTTTAGTAGCCTAGGGTCTAGCCATAGGACTTTTCCTGTTGACTATTCCTAGAAAAATTGACATGGAGCCCTCACCATTAGAAATTCCAAACTCTTCTCCACTCAACTTGAAGTTCCACATATTGTTCTCAACCTCTAGTACTTAGTAGGTGGGGTCACTGTGGGGGAAACTCAAGATGAGTCACCCTTAGGATTGCTGGACCTTAAGGCTGACCCTGGGTGTTGGTCTGGAGCTAAGGCACGCACTACACTTATCTGCACCCACAATCACTCACAACCCTGAACTCAAGTTTCCAGCCTAGATCCCTTGATCTTTTCGGATAGTCATGTAGATGGTCCCCTAAACCTAATAGCCCTAGGGTTATGGTTTGGCTAAGACCACTATGTAGAGGACCCAAAATGAGTTTTCCATTGCTCCATGGCTTATTGGTAATGGTTGGTACCTTAACTCTACCAAAATACCCATCTTGTCCTTTTACCCAAAAAACACCCCCAAATTACCAAAATACCCTTCCACAGCTCAAAATCCAAAAAAATTCCAGAAATTCTCACAAAATCCCAATAAATCCCAAAAATTTCCAATTTCATTTCTCTCAACTACTACATGACCCAATTTGGCAATTTGACCATCTTTAACCAAAATCCCGAAACTGCCCATTAAAGACCCAAATTTCCCCAAATCCAACTCAAATGTCCATCAATTTGATCTCAATTGACCCCAATTCCAATCCTAAACTCAAATTAACTTTTGATATGACCAAACTAAACCAAATCTAAGCTTAATTGGTTCATGATTTGAGCCCAATTTTGATTTGGGTCAAAACCCCAATTTTGACCATATGACTTAATCTCACCAAATTGAACCCATAGCCTAGTCAATTGGCCTCAATTAATGTTTCAAAATCTTTATGACATTCCTATACATCAAAATAAACCATGAGTTGACCTTGGTGAAGTCTCGAATCCATTTGATTTTGGCCTAAATCCAAAATTCCGAAATTTAGCCTCAAATTGGCTAAGTCCCCAAATTTCACCCAATTGATTGCCTTAACCTCCAAATTGGCATCCAATTCATGTTGAAAACTCTTCATGAGGTCCCTATTGACCATTTAAAATAATCAATTTGGACTTAGCCCAAGGCTAACCCAAGCTTGGCCCAAGCTTAGCCCATTGTTTCCAGTTTAATTTTCTTTCAAACTTTTTTCTTGTTGTGCCATCCATTTGTCTCCTTCCCCCTTGTTTTTTTTTCTGATGTTCTTCCCTATGTTCATCTATTATTTGGGCCAAGTGATATGCTAACCTAGCCCAACCCATGTTTTGGTCATTTGCACCCACTTGGACCTATGCACTAAATGTGACCTAACCACCCTAAAGCCACCAAATTAATGAGTCAATTTGGAATTAGTGACCAGTCCAAACACCATGAAATCAAATAAATTAAGCCATGGACCAAAGCTCCCCAAATTAAGGGATCTTATCTCCAAAAATGCATATACTTAAGATATCTTTACCAAATCAATGCACATTTGCATTAAGTTATTGTGATGGATTCCTCTGGGTTCCCTGAGCTCCTAGACACCTCCCTTTGGCCGGCCGGCCAGCCTAGTGGCCGGAAAAGCCCAAGATCGAGAGCCACTCTCATGGCACCTCACCCAAATCAAACCTAGAGGCCAGCTCATCCAAATCAAACTATGGAGCTCCTCTGCCCTCCACCTAAGCACCACATTACACCTCCTAATTGACCATGAAAGCCACCATAGCCCCATTTTTATAAAAGGCCACCTCCTTGGACATTAAACTAAGTGATGAAATTTCCTTGGAGAGATCTTTCCAAACTTCACACAGAGCTTCCCTAAGATCCCCTCAGTTCATTCCAACCATTTTCCCTCACCCATTTCTATTGCCGGAGCTCAATTTTGAGCTTGAAACCCTGTCAGAAACCATGACAGGACCCAATACACCTCCACAGTCTATCAAACACAAATTAACTTCAGCCACACTTTCACAATAGTGAAAAAAGCTAAAGCCCCATCAAATCCCCCTCCCACAGAGCCTCTACCATAGCTTTAGACCAACATCTAAAATCGAGCCTGGTTGAATTCATACCTAGGCCTTACACCAAGACCAGTGACTCAATCCCTAGCCTCCTTAGACACCAAAAAATGTTCCGAGCACCTCTGATTGAAGCCTCCCTTCTCAGAGCAAAGGTATAAATCTTCTCCTCCTCCCGAGCTTATTTTGATTCTCCATTTACTTAAGCTTGATTTCATGGTACATTAACCGTATGAATGTGTTCGTCTCACTTAGATGAGTCCATCGGATCAAACCCAAAGTGATTTGGTTGAGTCTAGGCCGAGATCTTCGGTTTTTAGGGTGGACGGGCATGGGATCATTCTATCGGGGATGATGACTGGGAGCTGTTCGATCAAGCGTGTATCAAATGGATAGGGGAGATCGAGCCGGAGAGCGCTTTGGGACATAAACAGCGGGCCGAGTCAGCAGCTACGTGGATGGCGGTGTCCAACTAGAGCGCGCCACGTATGGTTTTGGAGTTGCCTAGGATCTAGTCATCACGCATTGTTTAAATAGATAAAGAAGGCTTTTACTTATTTATTTAAACACCCTTAACTTAGAAAATTCATAACTTTGTGTAGAAAAATCACAAAAATAAAATTAAAACACCCTCTTGCTCAGTGAATAGAGGAGAACAATGTGGAACAAATTTCAAGTCTATTTGATGCATATTTTATTTTTAATTAATTAAACACTATTTGGTAACATTTGATTCTCCATGGATATTAGCATATCACATTGGCTTGGAATTTTGACATGTTGTAGTCTCTGTCAGAGGAAGTATTCTCTGATTTTTCCAAAGTCAGAGGAGGTTCCTGTACAGAGACGCATATTTTTCAAGTTATTTCACATTATTTCTTTAAAATAATCATGAAAATTAGCATATCGATTATAAAATCCTAAGAAAATTTTGGAAGGTCCACCATGACTAGAGAAACCTTTGGAAATAATTTCATGGGTCAAGTCATTTAAAATACCTTTAAATTTCTCAAATACTAAATCACTAAAATAATTAATTTTGGAAAATATAAACATTTAAATGACTTGATTTTTTATCTCCACGATGATCTATGATCCAGAGAACTCATCATAAAAATTTCAAAATATTTTGAGTTCATTTGACAGCTTAAATTGATTTTCAAAGATAAATACCACTTTTGACACTTAAATGATTTTTAAAAATCAAAATATAACTCAAAAAATTATGAAACTTAGTTTTTTGAGTTCTCTGTGATCAGGTGTATTTTCTAAAAATAAAATGATATTTATAATAAAAACTTGATTTTTAACCAATTTTAAATATTTAAATAATTAAAAATCCATAAAAATCACAAAAATAATAAAGCTCATGGAAATGTTCTAAATTGCTTCCTAATCACTTAGGAACAATTAGAATATTTTTCCTGATTCTCTAAATAAAGATATTAAATCTCAAAGCTTAAGAATAGTTTTTAAAAGGCTAAAAATGAGTTTTCACTAAAATAAATCCAATAAATCAAAGAAAAACCAAAAAAATATGAAATTTGCTCCTCTAAGTTTTTTAGCATTAGGGAGATTTTTCAAAAATAGAAAACTTATTTTTCACCATTTAAAATATTTTATTTTTATTAAATAGCCTAGAACATGAAATAATTCTAATAAATCACAGATAATTCAAAAAATTATGAAATTTAGTCCAAAGGCTTCTTTGATCTAGGTCTACCTCCAATAAAAATTTCAAGGGAGTATAATTTACCTTAATCAAGTTAGGAATTTTCTTTGAAAAATCCTATTTTTGAATTCAAATATTATATAAATTAAATTAAATTTTGAAAAATCACATTTTCTCCTCTGATGTCTTAATTGACCCATGAATGAGGTAGGATAAAAAAATTTCAAAGTCATTTGAATTGAATTTGACGAATTATGAAGTGTTAGAGCCTTCGGGGCAAATGTGTAATTTTGTAAATTTTGCCTTAATTAACATTTAGGCTTAATTCAAGGAGGGAAAATAGGTAACCTCTAATCTTGATCAATTTATTTGATATTTGAAACACAAAGGGGTTAATTGGTTGAAACCAATCTCACTTTCTTATTAAGATTAATAAATTTCTAAATTATTAAAATTTGGAAGTTTATTAAAATTAAATGATTCTGGACTTAGGGGTATGACTTTTGAAGCCAATAATTAATCAATTTAATACCCCTATTTTGATAGAATCCAAATCATGAATCATGACCACTTAAGGTTTACACATTTTCAAAACTAATTAAAACACTCACCTAGGTCTTAAGGGTTTAGTGGTGACTTAGGCTAAATCAAAAATTGATTAAATAAGGATTAGAGAAATAAACTTAACTAGATCAAACATCCTTGAAACATCACCAAGCCCAACTAGGATTAAAAATTTGGCTAAGTGTTCAAATTACATTAACTTTCCTCTTTAAGGGACTTCACCCACATAATTTTCAAATCAAATCATAAATAATAATCAACCTATTCTTAATGATAATTGAGACACCACGGTTCACTGAGTAATAAGGGTATTTACAGGATGAACCCTGAAGCAACATAGTAAGTTTAAATGGACTTGAGGCTTTTCACTAGTTGGTGAGAGAGAGGCATGGACCTGCTTCCCCCTCCTAACTTTTTGGATACCTCAGAGGCCTATTAAACTTAATATTTATCGCTCAATGAAATCATCCTTAATTAAACTTTTAAGGGCCCGACAAGATATGACATAGGGTTAGGAAAATTACCAAAATTTTACCTTTCCTGCTCTTCATAAACTGCCTTAACAAGCATTTTAAGTTTCAGGTGGTGGAACGAGAGAACTCGCCAGGTACACTTTTACA
>NEWO01000354.1:426933-440644 GCA_003013225.1 Phalaenopsis aphrodite | reverse complement strand
AAAATTCACCGCCACAACATTCAAAATATAAAACAACTCAAAATTTAATCACCGACGTCACACAAAAACCACAACTTCAACTAAATTTAGATGTCTCTATTGGATGGTCAGGAATCCATCGAAGGAGGTAACCTATGGTTGCTAACGAGGATTCCCACGGTTTAAATGGAATTATGGAACTCATTAAGTTGGGTTTAGTAAGTTCATGTGGACTAAGTGAATCAATAGAAAAGAGTGATGCTGGAATGAGGGAACCGTAGGATCCTAAACGGTGTAACTCTAATCAATTTTAATATGCCCTCATAAAATTTAAGGAACCTCAATCATAGGGCCACCTGATTTGACATTATAACTTGACACACTAGATAACTCAAACTTGTCGCGGCATGGAACTTGGAGCTAGCATGGTGGGCAGCACGATCATCTTCAACAGCAAAACCTGTCTTCCCCAGCTAAACCAATCTTTCTTCCTTAGACTTAAACAACAAAGCCATAGGACTTCGAGGTTGCTTGCTTATGCAACATAAATCCTCACCTTATCTTTAGGCCTTTGTATAGCCCCGCTATATAATATAAGCCCGAACTCGTCTTAGGATTCTGAGGTTGTCGTTTGTCACGACCTAAATCCTCACATCTTCCAGGCTAGTTATGTGATCATTTCACACAAATGTAAGCCCTAACAAATAAAATTGGCAAGATGAAACACCTAAATATTTCTCCTCAAAACTGAAGCCAAATATTAGGATAGCTTGGGAAGTCACTGAGGTTATCCTCTAGATCCATTACATCCCTTAGTTCTTCTTCCATTGGATTCTATAATAAAATGTTTCAAATTTGAACCAATCCCCTTTCACACCTCTAAGTCCAATTTTGTTGAAGAGTCCTACCCTTTGAAATTCCTTGATAATAATATTTCTTTATTTTTATCGAGAGTCTTCTTAGGTGGCTTTGGTCATTTAAGATGTAATTAACTATAGGGGCTTGCCCTTATAGGAAGCATGTCCGAACCCAGCTTAATATAAACCCTATTTAATCCTTTATATTAAATAGGGGAACTTGTCGGCAAATACAAAGGCTTTGCAGACCAAACGGACGTCATACTTTCCTTAGTTTATTTGATCGAGCCTAATCCTCAAGTCTTGTGTTTATCCTTCGGGATAGATACAGGATTTGAGGTACAGTGCTCTTTCATTTTAAACTATGAAAAATATGGGGTCAGTTTGATTTCGTACTTCAACGTCCTTCCGAAGCGGGCAACGGGATTTCGATTCTGATGACCGATAGCTTCTTACGGGCAACTCCCACAAACCAACCCAAAATAGCGTCGATAGCTTCTGGCAACTCCGGTGGGGACGTGCTTTTCTCTCCATACAAATCATGAAATATTATTTTCACACATCGGTAATATGTCCATTTCCCTCTTGGACCAGATTACCCTTCTTCTGCTGACATACTTTACCCACTTCTATCTTGGGAAAGTACAACTAACTCTTTGGACTTCAGGACTAGCTTTTCAACCATCTTTGAACATAAGGGTTCAGCAGGCCATTAAGGACTCTTTAAATTTTCATGTGGGGACTGTTCCCTAATAGGTGTGTCGGTGGACTAATTCCACCTGAGCATTTTCTGCCACTAATTGGGTCCCGCACTGGGTCCTAAAATTTTTCACATCTCCCTTCCAAATTTGGTTTGCTACTTCATAAATTAAACCAGATCATGTTGTCTTGCGCGCACTTTGAAATATCAATTAAATTTTACACCTTTTTAAACAAAGATGTTAAAAATACCCATAAATTAAGACCCACCAAGTCTACAGATTAACTTTTGTTTTCAGTGCTTGCACTAAAGATTACGAGGTTTTTGGCCATATATCTAACCCTAAAACTTCCTGTTTTAAAGCCCGCTGTGATGGCCTACCCAACGCTGACCTTTTCCTGCAACCTGCCAACGGACCACAGTGCTCGTAACGTTGCTCCCACCATCAAGTTTGGAGCTGGATTTGAAGACCTCGAGGTTATCCTCTGTAAAGCCCCATTTGTGGTAATGAAGATCGCTGCTCCGGAAGTACAAGAGCCGTCTGCAGAATTCAGTTTGAACTACCTCCAGGACTTCCCTACCTGCAAGAAGGCTGAAGCTGCTGTCATCAAGCCTGCTATCCCTGCTACTGCTAAGGGAAAAGAAGTGATGGTCATTGAAGATTGTACTGAAGGATTAACTGTTCTGCCACCCGTGTTTGAGATCGGGTCAAGCTGAAGGACTGTACCATTGACCCGAACTCAAAGGAGGAACCGCAATAGAAGAGTTCGGAGGGCCATCAAAGCCCAGACTCCTGAAAACACACCCGTTGAGGGAGAGCCTCATCAAGTTGAAGAGGTATTACCGGAAATTTATCCACTCCTACAAGGGAGTAGATTCCATCCTCTGATAGATACTGATGGATATGAGAGTATCCGGAATATTGCTGCCGCATTACCATCATTTCATGGACATGGTGAGGAGGGAAAGAAATTCATCCCCATCACCCGAGTTAGTGCAGTCTTCAGAAAGCTTCCTACTAAAGAAGGATGTTCAGTTAGTGAATTACTTAAATGAGTGGGACATGCAATTTCCCCTCATATGAAAAATGAAATTTTGAAGGATGTCAAGTCCGCTAGAAAATCTCATAAGTCGATTATAAGGTCACCTACCCGTTTTTCCGTCTGGCTCCGTTTGAGAAACCGAGTTGATACTGCTATGGTCACCACCGATCATACCACAACCAGGACTGCATGTCGCCAGTCGATTAAGTCAAGACTGGGTCCGAGAAGTTTACCAGTTATTCCTGCAATCACGAAAAGAAAGACAAGACAATTACTTGACACTCTAGTCAATCTAAACCACAGGGAGCATGCCTTTCCTCGACATACCAATGTTTTTACTAAGACGTTCTGCTCTGAGACATCATCGTCAAAGAAGAAGAGGGTATGGGTACCCAAGGTTGCTGCACCGATACAGTCCAGTGAGCCTGCAAGACAGGAAGTAAAACCAGTGCCTGAAATATCCGACATCGTTGTGATGATAGCCAGCAAGATGGAGGAACAAGTTGAGGATTTCCATCAAGGTCCTCCAGATCTTAAAGCAATCAAGGAATCGAGAATTGAGGAAAAAATTGAGGAACTCAGTATTGAGTTTTTTGAGTTAGCTCGAGAACACAGAGTTTCCGTCAATAGTGACAACGAGGATTTTGATTACAGTGATTACTTGGAGGAGGATTTCATGGATGTCCATGTGATCAAAACTAGAGCTACCACATCTGCGCGCGAGGCTCAACCTCACACTGAAGAAAACGCCATAGATGAGCTATGTAGGGTTATCCTACTAAGGGATGAGCAAGTTGTTCTACTGGAGAAAGGAATAGAAGAAATGACTGCAGCTATGATCGCCATGGCCACCATTCTGGGGCAATCACAAGCACCAAGATTGGCTTCTCCAGAGATTAATCAGCCAGAAATCATGCACATCACAGATGAAAGGAGGGAGGCTACTTTGACAGACAAAGAAGAACAACCAAAAAAGAACTCTCCATCAGGTGCCATGCCAGAAAAAGAGTTCATGCAAATGGTTGAACAAGTGCGGGAGGCCTTAGCCCAGTCCAAGGGCGGTGCATCAATTTTAAAGGGTAGACCTTACCCAGAAGAGTTCGATGTCGTCCCTTTCCCCAAGGGTTTTGTGAGCCCAAACTCCAAGATATTCGATGGGACTGGAAATCCCAAATAGTACAAAGTGCATTTTTGTGCCAATTTTGGCAACACGAGGAATAGCGAAGCTCTACTCTACCAACAGTTCATCAGCAGCTTGTCAGGGATTGCTTTCGATTGGTACGCTGACTTGCTAAATAGGTAAGTTAAAACATTTTCTGAGTTGGAACAGTTATTTGTGAAAGGATTTGCTGGGGCGCAGCATCATGTGTCTATTGGAGAGCTCATGATGGAGAAGCAAAAGCCTAATGAAACCTTGACAGACTATATTTTAAGGTGTAGAAACCTTAGCATGAAATGTGAACCTCAGATACAGGAACATCAAGCGATTGAGATTCTACTCAAAAGCATTCATGGGCCAGTAGCTTTCATGCTTAAGGGACTCACCATAAAATCCTTCGAGAAGCTACTCATTAAAGCCAGCAGTCTTCAAGAAGAAATGAAGCACATGGAGCCACATGAAAAGGCTAAGGTGACCAGAGTGTTCGAAAAGAAATCAGGAGTTGTCACAACTGTCGACAAAGGAAAGCAACCGATAAACATATATGCAGAAGATCATCGTCAGTCTTCATCACAGTACTCTCAGAAACAGAGCAGTCAATCCAACCAACGGCCGCGTGAGGAAGCATCACCTCGAACAGCGGGTAAAAGAGTATCCTTGTTAGAGCGGCAGAAAGTTGTTTATTCCTTTAAAGATGAAGTTGTACCTAAAATATTCAAAAGCTTGATGAAGAAACCAGAATTCAAACTGCCTGATCCAAAGAAACTCGAAGAGGTGGATAAGAAGAATGAACCGAACTATTGTCCGTACCATCGGTTGCTTGGGTACACTATAGACAAATGCTTCGTCTTTAAAGACTAGCTCAAGAAGAACCTCAAGGAAGAAAATATAACAATCTCGAAGGAGTATTTGTGAGAACTTGAAAAAGGTTCCATAAACATGATTTCAGCTGACTCAATCTCCTTAATTGATCCATATGTCGGAATAGATGGATGGAGTACAACATGGGATGAACACAAAAGGGTCCTCAATCGAATACAGGATTCATCAAAACAGGCTTCTATGAATACCAAAGAAGGATGGAATGAATTATGGAGCAGATCATCCAAGAAGATACTGGACAAGCTACAGTCTGCATCAAAACATGCCTCCATTCAGAGTCTGCAGCATATCGAGCCCGAGATGAAGATTTTGTCAGAAAATCTGTCATCGTCTAGAATAAAGAATAGGAAAAAGAAGAGCGTCACTACCAAGATTGATAGCACAAGGGGTAGGATAGAGGCTGCCTCTACTAGATTGGTTGTCTCGGATTCGGGGAAGAAAGTCCTCGAACCCTTGACTTTGTATGATTATCTTTTTGTCCCTCCGGGGTCTTATGAATATAATGATTATGATTTCAGCTAAGTTTTGACTATTTTTGGTAATAAAATGACTGATTATAACCAAGCTAGTTGCGATCTTGATCCCCAAAATGATCTTCAAATCGTACTTGAGTCCGATGAACTCGTTGTCAAAGCCAAAGAAGAACTCAGAGATATCGCTTACGATAGCACCGATAATGAAGAGCCAACTCTCGAGCATAATGGTGCACCATTTTCCATCAACTTAGATCTTTTCGACGAGGAAAAGACACCGAAAGATTCAACAATGATATCTCAAGAAGAAGAAGTCACAGAAGTCAACTTAAGGAGCGGAAAAGTGTTACCACCAAGATTAGCTCCAACAGATAAAGGAAAATAGATAATGACACAAGAAGAGGTACCCCTACCTCCACCATTGGAAGAACCACATAATCAAGATAAAATCAGAGGCTCATACAAAGTAGACTACAACGTGGTAGCTCATCTTAGGAAGTTGCTTGCCCGACTAAGCATCTACTACGCTCTAATTCTGTCAAAGGAGATGAGAGAATCTCTGGTTACAGCTTTGCTAGATCCAAAAATTTGCTTAGCTCAGTTGGCTAGGACATCCTCAGATGAAGTTTGGTCATTGAGAGAGCAGTCAGGAATAACCTTCACAGATGAAGACTTGCTTCTCGGTACTGCTGACTACAACCGTCTTCTCTACATCTCCGTCAACATTGGTAGATTTGTGTTATCCAAGGTTTTAGTGGATCCTGGAGCATCTCTTAACTTGATGAGTCTACGGACATTAGTATATTTGGACTTCGACGTTCAGGAGCTCATCCCTGATAATATGATGTTAAGAGGATTCAACCAAAAAGGAGAAAGAGCCCTTGGATCAATTTCATTACTTATGAAGGTCGGAGAACTCGTAACAACCATTAAATTTCATATCATCAACACCGAGACCTCTTTTAACGTTCTATTGGGTCGACCATAGATTCATGAGCACAATATGGTTCCATCATCTCTTCACCTGTGCATCAAATACCGCAAAGATGGTCAAGAAAATTGCATCAAGGGAGACCTACAACCATTTTCAGTGCATGAAGTTGGTATCCAAGAAGATGCTGCCTACTACGTGCCTCCAAAGAAGACTGTCTTCTCGCGTGAAATTTTGACAAATAAAGATAAAGATTCAGAAGGATCACAAAAATGAGGCCAGACAACTCCACTTCAACAACCTTCTACCACTCCCTTACAACGAGTTGGTGGAGGTTCTTCTAGTTCACGCACCCGAGGTCGAGGCCGGGAATGCGGACGAGGAAAAATCAATTTAATTGTTGAATGAACTAGGCCAACTATCAACATTGGTGATGAGGACAGTTCTGAAGATGAAATAATGATGACAAAGCAGAAGAAACCTCAGAGAGAAATGAATATGAAACAATGTAAGATCGGATAAACCACTATGTGAATACTATGACCCTGACTCCGATTCTCCCTCAAAAGGTCGAGAGTTTAGAGGTTAAGGAAGTCTGTAGTGTTGGTTCAAAGCCGATCAAATTTTACAGTGCTTCTACCTCTATTGAGCTTGAAAAACATGTAAATTTGAATGTTGATTCTAATGAATTAATGGAATTGCCTTTTGGTTACTTCTTGCCTTGTGTTCAAAAGTTAATTCAACAGGGAGATTTAACAAAATAATTGCCAAAAGATAAATTTCAACTTTTTGAAAAATTAAGGACTGCTAAAAGTCGAACTCCCAATTCAAAAGGAGGTCTCGGATTTAGTACAGTTGGATCAGTCGATGACTCTGAATTTTGCAACTAGTGATTCAGAAGAGGATTGTCTCGATATAGAGGATGACTCTACTGATCAACCAATAGAAGATGCTCCACCAAAATTTGAGGAAGAAATTAAATCCACTGTTGATGAATTGAAAGATATTAATCTCAGGACTGAAGAACGAACCCGACCTACATTTACAAGTTCTCTACTTGATGACAAAGAATCTGCAGAACTGGTCAATCTATTAGCAGAATTTAAAGATTGCTTCGCATGGAGCTATGACGAAATGTCAGGACTGTCAATAGAGGTTGCATTCCATAAACTTGGGGTGGACAAGAATGTAACCCCAGTAAAACAAGCTCCAAGGAGAATGCACCTTGAGATAGAACAACAAGTCATCACCGAGGTAAAGAAATTGATAGATGCCAACTTTGTTAAAGAAGAGCAGTACCCCACGTGGTTAGCCAATATTGTACCAGTTAAAAAGAAAAATGGACAGATTCATGTTTGTGTCGACTTCAGAGATTTGAGCAAGGCATGTCCAAAAGACGAGTTTCCACTACCTATACCGGAAATGATGGTGGATATCGCTTCGACACATGAAATTTTCTCTTTCATTGATGGATCATTAGGGTAAAACCAAATTAAGATGGCTCCCGAGGATGCAGCGCTTACAGCTTTCAGAACACCGTTTGAAATCTTCTGCTACATAGTGATTCTGTTTGGCCTAAAGAACGCCGAAGCAACATATCAGCATGCAATGATGAAGATTTTTGACGACCTCATTCACAATCAAGTAGAATGCTACGTGGATGATCTGGTTATCAAAAGTAAATAGAAAATAGACCATTTGCATGATTTTAGGATCTTGTTTAAACGGTTACGATGATATAACCTTAAAATGAATCCCTTAAAGTGCGCTTTTAGCATCACCTCCGGGAAATTTCTAGGATTCGTTGTCTGTCATCGAGGAATCGAGATCGACCCAGATGAAATTAAAGCTATATTGGAAATGCCTCCTTCTAATACCTTGAAATAGCTACGTTCCTTCCAGGGAAAGTTGGCATATCTGAGACGCTTTATTTCCAATCTCTCAGGTAGGTGTCAGCCTTTGTCGGAATTAATTAAAAAGGATGCCATATTTATTTGGGAAGAGAAATGCCAGCGGGCCTTTGAGGAGATAAACAATATTTAATGACACCTCATGTTTTGACAACCGTTGATACTGTATATTGCGGCTTTAGATGACTCTCTTAGAGCCCTCTTAGCCCAAGCAAATGAGGAGGGAAAAGAAAATGCGCTCTACTACTTGAGTCGTCGTCTAATATCGACGGAGATAAGGTATCCACCTATTGAGAAGCATTGTCTGACATTAATTTTCGCCGCCCAAAAGCTTAGACATTACATGCTTTCTCATAAGATTACCCTATTTTCGGAAGTTAATCCATTGCAATATTTGATGACCCGACCAACACTCTCCGGACGTTTAGCGAGATGGTCAATGATCTTATTGCAATTTGATATAACTTTTGCGCCCCTCCGTGCTATCAAGGGATAGATTTTAGCAGACTTTCTTTTTGTACACCCAATGCTAGCTAGGTCCTCTCTCAATGATGAGTTACGAGACGAGCAAATACTACAAATGGAATTTTCCAGTGCGCAGCGCTAGGAAATGTACTTCGATGGTTCTTCGTCAGCCAGGAAAGACAAAGGATCAGACAGAGTTATACCGGGCAAGGTAGGGATTGGTTTGATCTTTATTACGCCAGATAAGGGTATGTTAAGGTTCTCATACCACCTGACAGAGTCGTGCACCAACAATGAAGCAGAATATGAAGCTTTAATCACCGAATTGGAGTTGGCGATCTCAATGGATATAACAAACTTGCCATCTATGGTGACTCTCAACTTGTCATTCAGTAAGTTACCGAGCAATACAGAATTTTGAAACCAAGACTAGCAGAGTACCATCAGTACACGATGAAGCTCCTGGATCAGATTCCTGAGGTGACTTTTTACTGGATTCCTCGGGGAGATAATACCCATGCCAACGCTCTAGCAAAACTTGCTAAGGAATTGGCGTGTCCACCAGAGGATTCCATCAAAGTCATGGTGCAAGGAAGATGAGTCTTGTCTCGAAATGACTTCGAAACTCTACATAAGATTGGATAAGAAGAAATAATAAATACAATTGCAGACATCAATAAAGATTGGTGCAAGCCATTAATAGAATATTTGCATACTGGGAAGCTGCCAGAGGACAAGTCTGAGGCACACCACATCACAAGAAGGGCCATGTCTTATGCCCTGGTGGGAAATATTCTCTACAGAAGATCATTCGACCAAATGTGGCTGCGGTGTTTGAGCAGAGCCGAGGCACAGAATATTGTCAAAGAAGTACATGCCAGATTGTGTGGTGCTCATCAACCGGGACCAAAAATGAAAATGAAGATCAAAAGACTCGGATATTATTGGCCAGCAATGAAGTTTGATTGCATGGAAATAGTAAGAAGATGTCACCAATGCCAAGTGCATGGGGTGGTCTTACACCAACCTCCGAATGTACTACACCCAACTGTTGCCTCGTGCCCATTCGAGTGTTGGGGCACAGATATAATAGGTCTGATAGACCCTCCATCTTCCAAAGGACACTGCCGCTACAGATTACTTCTCCAAATGAGCAGAGGCAGTACCGTTACGTGAGGTTACGACATAACACATCCTTCAATTTTTCGAAGGCCAAATCTTCTACCGTTTCGGAGTACCTCGAAGAATAATCTCTTACAATGGGATAGTTTTTAAAAGTATAAAGATCAAGAATTTTATCAGAAGATATGAGATAGATTGGAGATACTCTACAATTTACTATCCCAGAGCAAATGGTCTGGTTGAAGCTTTCAACAAGACACCGGTAGAGATTTTGAAAAAAACACTGGATGAAAATAAAAGGGATTGGCATAACAAACTGTTAGAAGCCTTGTGAGCCTACTGGATGACTTTCAGGACTCCCACTCAGTGTACACTTTATATGCTCGTGTACGGGACCGGCCGTGCTACCGCTAAAAATCCAGACACCATCTCTCGGAGTCACCGTTGCAAACCAACTCACAACAGAAAAAAAGTGCAAAACTCAGGCTTGAAGAACTGGAAAGTCTCGAGCGAAAATGATTGGAAGCACATCAACATTTGGAGCTCTACCAGGCGAAGATGGTACAAGCCCATGACAAATTGGTCCGCCCAAGGACATTCAAAATTGGTGACCTCATGCTTGTGCTCAAAAGACCTATTCTTGCTCGCCGCAAAATAGGTGGGAAGCTCGAGCCAACTTGAGAGGGACCATTTGTCATTGAGAAGGTCTATACAGGAGGAGCCTACCAGCTAGTGGACTTCCGGGGTGAAAGACCAATGTTACCAATAAATGGATGATACCTAAAAACCTATTACGCAGCCTGATGTAACCTGCCTCTGCTTGCCTCGGCTTGCTTTGAAACTTTTAAACTTTGATTATTTTAGGGTTATCTATATAGCCATATGTCTATGACCGGGTCCAGATTTTGTAATTAACCTCAATATAATGAAAATTTTGAGAAGATTTTTGAACTTCACACGTTCTCTTTTCTACTTTTGAATTTAAATATTCTATTAAATTAAAACAAAAGTCACACATAAAATGAGTAGTCCTTTTCACCAAAATAAACTAAAATTTACTTTAATGGATATTCTATTTTATTCTTGTTCATGCCAAACTTTGGCCCACTGACGTTTCTTTCTGTCGTCTGCAGAAAAATGTCAGGACTGATGCTGATCTTTGCCTTCCGGGACGGTTGGAACCTCGTACTGAATGAAGAGATGGCGCCACAAGGAGGTGTCATAGATTTCAACATGGATTTCAACCAGATTGATATGGACTATGAGGGTCCTCTAATGGACGTAGTCAGCAATAAAGAAAAGGAGGGACTGCCTTCACTGTTGAGGGTGACCACTCAAGACGATGTGTCACGTAAAGGTAAGAACGTGATAGCGGAACAAGATCCGATGGAGGGGCCCAGCTGATTGCCCTCCAGGATAGCTACTCCAGGAAGGGGCCTAATAGCCGCCCATAGTGAACAACTACCAAATACTCCACTCCGCAGGACGCAATGCAGAAATGCAAGCTAAAAGAAACAGAGAGCCTTTTTGGGATAGGAGCGCAAGCGCCAGAGAGATGTGAGCAGTACTCTTACCCCCATTCTGGAGGGACATATTTACGATCCGATCTGAGAGAAACTTCTGCCAGTCTGCTCAATACAGATGAAGAGTCAGGATTTGTGACTGGATCAGATGTGCCCCCGGTCTCAAATATCTTTTGCAGAGGTTGCCCAACATGCAACGTTGAGGTACCAGCCGGGACATCAGTCACGGGCGCGCATTTGTAGAATGCCCGGACTACAACGTTCTACATCAATAGCATTTTAGTACCTTAGAAGAATACACTTCAAGCATCAACAAGTCTCAGACTCCAGATTTCGTGGCAAATGAACCGTATGTCTCACTGGGGACGGATCAGCGAGCACCATGGAGCTTAGGACCATACATCCCACTTGAGGCTGAATCTCATATTCCGGATTGACCAACACCAATTTGGGTCCCCGCCGAGGCCCGGAGGAAGGAACGCTTCAGGCAGCTGCCAACTCCCGGTATGGTAGAATACTACAAAATAAGCAAAGTAAACAAAAGAGAATTCGAGTTCTATGAAGAGGTTCAGGGAAAGTTTATCAACATATTGGATGGCCTGGAGCTATATACCAGGGTTTTCTCTAAAATTGATGAAACAATCATTCTGGACTACATCTTCGATTTAAGAGATAGAGGTCGAGCGGGTCTTCTCATGGAGAGAACGTACTCCAAACCGAAGAAATTGATGCGCGGAAAGGGAAAAATCACCATCCAATGCGGCTGTTGCTACAATTTTACGAATGACAGACAGGGAAATTCTCCTGGGATCCTCAGGTACGACCAAGTGGATAAGTTACCACCAATGATAAAATGGATGATCAAAACAATGGTTAAGTGGAATATTCTACCCACTACTTGCATTCCTAACAGTTGTATCATCAATATTAATGAAGAGGGTGACTGCATTCCCCCACACATTGACCATCATGACTTTGTGAGGCCTTTCTACATGGTCTCATTCATGAGTAAGAGCAATATTCTATTTGGAAAAGAAATTGATATAGTCAGCCCTGACAAATTCAGAGGGGCTGTGGAGATTCCTCTTCCAGTTGGTTCAGTACTTGTTCTCAAGGGAAACGGTGCATACGTTGTCAAGCACTGCATTTCAGGAGTATGACACCGTAGGATGTCTGTAACCTTCCGTAGAATGGATAACAGTAAAATATCATATGGATTCCAGCAGGACCCGGAATTGGAAGAGCTGTTTCTTTACGAGCTATGAGAAGGTTGTACCTCTAAGTACATGCGAAGGGAACTCTTATCCTGAAGCATGACTTAGAAGGTCTACTTGATCAGGAGCTCAATATACCAAGCACAGAGTATTCACTTGCTTTCTTTTAACAAGCATGACATGTATTTAATGTAATCAGTCTATGATGTACTCACATCTTGAGATGACCCTCAAATGTATTTCAGCATGTATTACATGATGTACCTTTTTGAGCCATTAGCCTATGTTTAATCTGTCGCATCTTTATTAAAGTTGATTAATGGAAATTTCTCTCAAATTATGTCTTTTTGTCAATCGCCTCTTTGTACGATGGATGAAAGCCGCGAACCATGCGATGGTTGAGAGTTCCAATGGATGAAGAACGAAACAACAAATCTTCGACAACGAAAAAAACACAAATGAAAGATAATCATAAATGAATAAATAACAAAAAAAATTTCTTTTTAAAATCAACCAATTAAAATTAAAACTTTAAAAACAAATTTTGAAAAATCAATTGTGATAAAAACAACAAGAAAATAAAATAAATCTACAGAGTGAATACTTCCGTTTTCAGAATTTCCTACCCTTTGTGCTCGCAGCACAACCATCATTATCTACATTAACTCTCTGCACATCCTCATAGAATTTCACATTTTGCACAAAACTCCATAAAGTTTTACAAATCTCCTTCAACAATATCAACCATTTTCACATGATACACTTCTGCAAATTCAGCACCCCAAGCCCTTTATAAATTTAAATCCTTACATCTTTGAATCAATATCCAAATTCTGATTCTTATCTTTCGCGGTCGATACTTAAATTTTGACTCTCTTCTTCGAATTGATACTTACAATTCAATTCTCACATTTCGAGGTCGATACCTAAATTTCGACTCTCACATCTTCGAATTAATACTTACATTTCAATTCTCACATCTTTGAATTGGTACTTACATTTAAATTCTCTCATCTTTGAATTGATACCTACATTTCAATTCTTTCATCTTCGAATTGATATTTACATTTCAATTCTCACATTTTAAGGTTGATACCTAAATTTTGTCTCTCCTTAAAATTGATAAAAAAAATTTTATTTTCGAATCAGTCCTCCATTTCTGATTCATTACATTTGAGGTCGGCCCTTACATTCTGACACTCTCCTTTGAGAATTAACCTATATTTCAATTCTCATTTCCGAGTCAGTCATACATTTTTGATTCATTACATTTGAGGTCGGTCCTTACATTCCGACACTCCCCTTTGAGAATTGACCTACATTTCAATTCTCATTTCTGAATCAGTCTTACATTTCTGATTCACTACATTTGAGGTCGGTCCTTACATTCTGACACTTTCCTTTGAGAATTGACCTACATTTCAATTCTCATTTCTGAATCAGTCCTACATTT
>NEWO01000354.1:408672-420647 GCA_003013225.1 Phalaenopsis aphrodite | reverse complement strand
TACTGTGATCATTTCACAGAAATGTAAGCCCTAACTAATAAAATTGGCAGGATGAAACACCTAAATATTTCTCCTAAAAACTGAAGCCAAATATTAAGATAGCTTGGGAAGTCACCGAGGTTCTCCTCTGGATACATGACATCCCCTAGTTCTTCTTCCTTTGGATTCTATAATAAAATGTTCCAAATTTGAACCAATCCCCTTTCACACCTCTACGTCTGATATTGTTGAAGAGTCCTACCCTTTGAAATTCCTTGAAGATAATATTTCTTTATTTTTATCGAGAGTCTTCTTAGGTGTCTTTGGTCATTTAAGATGTAATTAACTATAGGGGCTTGCCCTTATAGGAAGCATGTCCGAACCCAGCTTATTATAAACTCTATTTAGTCCTTTATATTAAATAGGGGAACTTGTTGGCAAATAGATAGGTTTTGTATACCAAACGGACGTCATACTTTCCTTAGTTTATTTGTTCGATCCTCATCCTCAAGTCTTGTGTTTATCCTTTGGGATAGATACAGGATTTGAGGTACAGTGCTCTTTCATTTTGAACTATGAAAAATATGGTCAGTTTGATTTCATACTTCAACGTCCTTCCGAAGTGGGCAACGGGATTTCGATTCCAGTGACCGACAGCTTCTTACGGGCAACTCCCACAAACCAACCCGAAATAGCGCCGACAGATAGTTTTCTCTAGACTAGATGAGTCTTTAGAAATAAACTCAAGTTGATTTGATTAAATATAGCTCGAGTTCTTAAGCTTAAAAGGTGGATGGCTCTTGGGATGAAGCCAACGGGGATGAAGACTCACTGCCATTGGATGGTGCGTGTATCAAATAGATGAATGAGATGAAGTCGAACAATGCTTTGGTAGATAAAGTGCAAGCCCAGTCAGTGCTGAATCGGAAGGTGTCGTCCAACCAGAGTGTGCCACGCAAGCCTTCGGAGACGTCGCATGATGTCGGGGTGTCCCGTGATTTAAAAAGGAAAATAGGATTTATATAATTCAGAAAATACCGCCTAACTTCAAAAATCCATATCTTGGTGTAGAAAAATCAAAAAAATAAAAGAAAAATATCCTAGTGCTCAGTGAACATAAGAGAACAATGTGGAAATGGTTTGAGGTTCATTTGATGCATTATTTATTTTTAATTAATTAAATACTATTTTGAGTATTTTGATTCTCCATGCATTCAAATCTTTCATCATGGGATGCTATTTGGGTCATTTGTAGCCTCTATCATGGGGAATCATCCTTAATTTTTTCCAAAGTTAGAGGAGTCCACTATGAGGATTTAAACTCACTAATTTAATACACTTATTTGGTGTTCAAATGACATTCAAATGTTTTGATAATGAATTATTATCACTTGAAATTTAATTTCTTTTAAAAATTACTAGTATATCCACCAAGGTCTTAAGTGCTTTGTAATGACCTAGGCTAAATCAAATCTGGTTAAATGAGGATTTGAAAAGTGAATGTAACTAGAAATTGAAAAGCTTTACAACACCATAAGTCCAAGTTAAAATTAAAATTGGTGAAGTGTCTTAATAACCTTACTTGTCCATTTAGGGTCTTCACCCACATAATTCTCAAATTAAATGACAAATGATAATCACCTTACTCTTAGGAGTAATTGAAACGTCAATTTTCACTAAGCATTGGAGGTATTCACAAGATGAATTATTATGCAACATAACAAGTTTAAATGAGCTCGAGACTTTTCACTAGGCGGTGAGAGGGAAGCATGGATCTGTTTCTTTCTCCTGACCTTTTGGATACCTTGGAGGTCTACTAAACTTAGTATGTTCTAATTAACATAATCATCCTTAGTCAAAGTAATGAGGGCACACCAAGATATGATATAGGATTTGGTAGATCACCAAAAACTTATTTCCCGGCTTACATAAAATGCTTTTAATATAAAAATACTCTTGCATGCATTTTGAGTTTCAGTAGAAGATGACCTGACAACCAACCAGGTACGCTTTTATTGTAATTTATTTTACTTACATTTCTAGTTTCCCGTACTTTAATTTCCAGTAAGTTATTGTACTTACTCACCTGCATGTATGAAAAAAAACACAAACTTGCATATTAAACAACAATGTCACCCTACATGAAAACCAAAACTACTAGGATAGCCGCAAAACCAAAAACAAAAGCAAAACTAAAAAGAATTAAGATAAAATTCACTGTCACATCATTAAAAATGTAAGAGAAATCAAAATTTAATGACAAAAATCACAAAACAAAAATTGCATCTAAATCAAGACGTCTTTATCAGATGATTAGGAATCCCTCGGAGGAGGTAACCTACGATTGCTAATGAGACTTCCCAAAGTTTATATGAAAGTACGGAAACCATTAAGTTGAGTTTAGTAAATTCATTTGGACTAAGTGAATCTAATAGAAATAGTGGTGCATGAACGAGGGAACCGTAGGACTCTAAGCGATGCCGCTCTAATCAACTTTAACATGCCCCATAACATTTTAAAAACATTAACAAAAGGACCATCTGATTTGACATCATGACCTGACACATTAGAAAACTTAGACTTGTCATGATAAGGAGCTTGGAGCTAGCATTGTGGGCAGCACAACCATCTTCAACAGTAAGAGGATCTACAACAACATATCTTTCCTTAGAATTAAACAACAAATTTATAGGATTTCGAGGTTGTTTGCCTAGCGCAACATAAATCCTCAACTCACCTTTAAGCCTTTGTGTAGCTCTACTATACAATAGAAGCCCTAACTCATTTAGAATTCCGAGGTTATCCTTCATCGTGACCTAAATCCTCACATCTTCTAGGCTATTTGTGTGATCGTTTGACACAAATGTAAGCCCTAAATTAATAAAATTGGCAGGATGAACTGCTTAAATATTTCTCTTCAAAACTAAAGCCAAACCATATGATAACTTGGGAAGTCACCGAGGTTCTCCTCCTGATCTATGACATCCCCTAGTTCTTCCATCTTTGGATTCTACAACAAAATGTTCCAAACTTGAACCATTTCCCTTTCACACCTCTTTTTCCGATTTCATTGAAAAGTCCTATCCTTCTGAACTCCTTGAAGATAATATTCTTGATTTTTATTGAGAGTTTTCTTAGGTGACTTTGGTTATCTAAGATGTAATTACCTATAGGGGCTTGCCCTTATAGAAAGCTTGTTTGAACCCAACTTAATATAAACCCTATTTAATTCTTCGTATTAAAAAGGGGAACTTGTTGGCAAATAAAATGGTTTCACGGACCAGACGGATGTCATATAATTCATAATTTATTTGATCGAGCCTCATCCTTAAGTATTGTATTTATCATTCGGGATAGATACAGGGATTGAGGTATAGTGTTGTCGGCGCTCTTTTTGGGTTTGTGGGGAGTTGCCCGTAAGAGGATGTCGGTCACAGGAATCGAAATCCCATCGCCCGCTTCGGAAGGACATTTTAATTTACATATATATTTAGTTTTAGACAAATATGAAATAAAACTTACCCCATATTTTTATAGTTTAAATGAAAGAATGCAGTACCTCAAATCTTGTATCTATCCTAAAGGATAAACACAATACTTGATGATGAGTCTCGATCAAATAAACTAAGGAATATATGACATCCGTTTGTTCTGCGAAACCTTTGTATTTTCCGAGAAGTTCCCCTATTTAATATAAAGGATTAAATAGGGTTTATATTTAGCTGAGTTCGGACATGCTTCCTATAAGAGCAAGACTATTGTTAATAACATCATAAATGACCAAAGTAATCTAAGAAGACTCTCGATAAAAATCATGAAATATTATCTTCAAAGATTTTAAAAGGATATGATTGTTCAATGAGATCGTATGTAGAGGTGTGAAAGGGCATTGGTTCAATTTTGGAACATTTTATTGTAGAATCCAAAGGAGGAAGAACTAGGGGATGTCATAGATCCCGAGGAGAACCCTGGTGACTTCCCAAGCTATCCTAATGTTTGGCCTCAGTTTTGAGGAGAAAAATTTAAGTGTTTCATCCTGTCAATTTTTTTAGTTAGGGCTTACATTCATGTGAAACGATCACACAAATAGCCAGGAAGATATGAGGATTTAGGTCGTGACAAACGAAAACCTCAGAATCTTAAGATGAGTTAGGGCTTATATTGTATATCAAGTCTATGCAAAGTCATAAAGATAATGTGAGGATTTAGGTTGCATAAGAAAGCAACCTTGAAGTCCTATGACTTTGTTGTTTAAGTCTAAGGAATGAAGATTGGTTTAGCTGGGGAAGACTGGTTTTGCTGTTGATGATGGTCGTGCTGCCCACCATGCTAGCTCTAAGTTCCTTGCCGCGACAAGTTTGAGTTATCTAGTGTGTCAAGTTATAATGTCAAATCAGGTGGCCCTATGGTTGAAGTTCTTTAAATTTTCTGACGACATATTAAATCTGATTAGAGCGACACCGGTTAGGATCCTACAGTTCCCTCGTTCCGGCATAACAATTTTCTATTAGATTCACTTAGTCCAAATGAACTTATTAAACCCAACTTAATGAGTTCCATAATTTTAGTTAAATCGTGGGAAGCCTTGTTAGCAACCGTAGGTTACCTCCTCCAAGGGATTCCTGATCATTCGATAGAGACGTCTTAATTTAGTTGCAATTGTAGTTTTGTGTGATGTTTGTGATTAAATTTTGAGTTGTTTTATATTTTGAAGGTTGTGGCGGTGAATTTTATCTTGATTGATTTTAATTTTGGTTTTGATCTTGGTTTTGATTAACATGCAAACTTATGTTGATTTCATACATGTAGGTAAATGCAAACATAAAGCATGTAAGGAAAAAGCACAAGAAAGACGATATTATAAACTGTAAAAGCATATTTGGTGAGTCTTCTCGTTCCACCACCTGGAACTTAAAAATGCATGTGAGGGCATTTATGAAGAGCAGGAAAGGTAAAGTTCTGGTGGTTTTCCTAACTCTATGGTTTATTTTGGTGTGTCCCATAAAGTTTAATTAAGGATGATTTCATTGAGAAAACTATATTAAGTTTAATAGGCCTCCGAGGTATCCGATAAGTTAGGATGAGGAAGCAGGTCCATGCCTCCCTCTCACCAACTGGTGAAAAGCCTTGAGTCTATCTAAACTTATTATGTTGCTTAATGGTTCATCCTGTGAATACTTCTAATGCTCAGTGAACATTGATGTCCCAATTATCCCTAAGAATCGGGTAATTATCACTTATGATTTAATTTAAGATTTATGTGGGTGAAGACCCTTAAAGAGGCAAGTTAGTGTTGTTGGAACACTTAGCAAAATTTTAACCTTAATTGGGCATGTAGTGTTTGAAAGATGTTTTAACTTTCAATGATATTTACTTTTCTAATCCTCATTTAACTGAAACTTGATTTAGCCTAAGTCACTACTAAGCCCTTAAGACATAGGTGAGTGTCTTAATTAACTTTGAAAAGATCAAGCTTTAGGTGATCATGATTCATGATTTGAATTTTATATGAAAATCAAAATAGGGGTATTAAATTGATTAATTATTGACTTCAAAATTCAAACCCCGAAGTCCTAGATTCACTTTATTTTGATAAACTTCCAAATTTTTATTGATTTAGAAATTTATTAACTTATCTTTTTAATGAGGAAAGTGAGATTGGTTTCTGTCAATTAACACCTTATGTTTCAAACATGAAATAAATTGATTAAGATCAGAGGTTACCCAACGCCCTCCTTAAATTAAGCCTAAATGTTAATTAAGGCTAATTTTCCAAAATTACACATTTGCCCCTAAGGCTCTAACACCTCATAATTTGTCAAATTCAATTCAAATGACTTTGAAATTTTTATCCTACCTCATTCATGGGTAAATTAAGACATGAGAGGAGAAAATATGATTTTTCAGAATTTATTTTTTTAATATTATTATTTTCATACAAAAAAGGATTTTTCAAAGAAAATTTTTAACTTGACCAAAGTAAACTATAAGCATTTAAAATTTTAAAGGAGGTAGACCTAAAATTTCATGATTTTTTGAATTCTCTGTGATTTATTAGAATTATTTTATTTTCTTTATTATTTAATGAAAATAAAATATTTTAAATAATGAAAATTATGTTTTGTGTCTTTGAAAAATCTCTCTGAGGTTAGAGAACCTAGAGGAGCAAATTTTATATTTTTTTATTTTTCTTTAATTTATTGGAATTATTTTAGTGAAAACTCATTTTTAGCCTTTAAAAATTATTTTTTGAGCTTTGAAATTCAATATCTTTATTTAAAAAATTAGGAAAAATATTCTAATTGTTCCTAAGTGATTAGGAAGTAATTTAGAACATTTTCATGGATTTTATTATTTTTGTGTTTTTTATGAGTTTATAATTCTTTTAAATATTTAAAATAGGTTAAAAATCAAGTCTTTTTTCTAAATATTATTTTATTTTTATAAAATATCCCTTATCACAGAGAACTCAAGACACTTATGAAAAATCATTTAAATCTCAGAAGTGACATTTATCTTTAAAAATCAGCTTAAGTTATCAAATGAACTCAAAATATTTTGAACTTTTTATAGTGAGTTCTCTGGATCATAAACTATAGTAGAGATAAAAAATCAAGTCATTTAAATTTTTATATTCTCCAAAATTAATTGTTTTAGTGATTTAGTGTTTGTAAAATTTAACTTTATTTTAAATGACTTGACCTATGGAATTATTTTCAAAAGCTCTCTAGTCATAGTGGACCTTCCAAATTTTTTTTAGAATTTTCTAGTCAATATGCTAATTTTCATGATTATTTTGAGGAAATAATGTGCATGATCTTGAAAAATATGGATCTGTATAAGAACCTCCTCTGAGTTTGAAAAAATCAGAGGATGTTTCCCTTGACAGAGGCTACAACATGCCAAAATTTCAAGCCAAGGTGATGTATCAATATGCATGGAGAATTAAATTATCCCAAATAGTGTTTAATTAATTAAAAATATGTGATGCACCAATTGGACTTGAAATTTATTTCACATTGTTCTCCTCTGTTGATTGAGCAAGAGGGTATTTTTATTTTATTATTGTGATTATTCTACACAATGTTATGGATTTTCTAAGTTAGGGGTATTTAAATAAATAGAAAAAAGCCCTATTTTTCTATTTAAACCGTGCATGCCACCTCAACCTACGACGGCTCCAAAGGCATGCGTGGCGCGCTCTGGTTGGATGCCGCCATCTATGTAGCTGCTGACTCGGCCCGCTGTTTATGTCCTGAAGCATCGTCTGACTCGATCTCCCTCGACCATTTGATACACGCTTGATCAAACGGCTCCACATAATCATCTCCGATAGAATGATCCCGTGACCGTCCACACTAAAACCCTAAGATCATAGCCTAGACTCAACCAAATCATCTCGGGTTTGATTCTATGGACTCGTCTAAGTGAGACGAACACATCCATATGGTAATCAAGCAATCAAATAACTCTAAGTAAATGGAGAATCAAAATAGGCTCGGGATGAGGTAAGGTTTTATACCTTTGCTCTAAGAAGTGATGCTTCAATCAAAGGGTCTTGACACATTCATTATGATCCAAAGAGGCTAGGGACTGAGTCCCTAGTCTTGGTGTAAGGCTTAGGTATGAATTCAATCATGGCATAATTTGAGTGTTGGTCTAGAGCTATGGTAGAGGCTCTGTGAAAGGGGGATTTTATGGGGCTTTGGTTTCTTTCACTATTGTGAAGGCGTGGGTAGAATTAATTTAAGTTTGGGTGGACTATGGAGATGTATTGGGTTCTGCCCTGGTTTTCGACAAGGTTCCAAGCTCAATATTGAGCTCTGACAACGGGAATTGGTGAGGGAAAATGGTTGGAATGCACTGAGGAGATCTTAGGGAAGCTCTGTCTGAAGTTTGGAGAGGTCTCACTAAGAAAATTTCAGCACACCTCCCTTGGCCGTGGGGGTGAGTTTTTATAAAAATTTCCATGGGAGTGGCTCTCAGAGCATAAGCTTGGGTGCACTGTGGTGCTTAGATGGAGAGCAGAGGAGCTCCATCAATTGGTTTGGCTGAGCTGGCCTCTAGGTTTGATTTAGGTGAGGTACCATGGGGGTAGCTCTCAGTTTTGAGCTCTTTTGGCCACTAGGCTGGCCGACCGACCAGGGGGAGCTGGCTAGGAGCTCAGGGAACCAAGGGAATATGTCACAGTAATTTAGTGCAATAATACCTAATTTTGGTAAGGATATCTTAAGCACATACTTTTTTGGATGGGGAACCTTTAGTCCATGGCTTGATTTAGGTGGTTTCATGGTGTTTGGACTGGTCACTAAGTTCAACTAATGGCCGTGATGGAGTTAATTTGGTGACTTTAGGGTGGTTAGGTCACATTTAGTGCATGGGTCCAAGTGGGTGCTAATGACCAAAACTTGGGTTTGGGCTAGGTTATCCATGTAAATTGGCCGAAATAAATGTGGCATTTGGTGTATGTGATTATAAGGAATAACTTTGTTGAAGAATGGAAGAAGTTTTGAGCTAAATTAAAGGGTCAATTTGAGGGAATTTTAATTTTTAATCAATTTGGTCATGTTGGGATGAACTTGGGTCTAGGTTGTGTTAGCCTTGGGATAAGTCAAAATTCATTGTTGTAAATGGTCAATAGGGACCTCTTTTCAAATTAATTGGATGCCAATTTGGGGGTTAAGACAATCAATTGGGTGAAATTTGGGGACAACTAATTTGGGGCTAAATTTGGGAATTTTGGATTTAGGCCAAAATTATATGTTTTTGAGGCTTCACCAAGGCCAATTGATGGTTGGTTTTGAAGTGTAGGAATGTTATGAAGATTTTTCAACATTTATTGGGGCCAATTGACTAGGTTATATGTTTAATTTGGTAAGATTAGGTCATATGGTCAAAATTAGGCTCAAATCATGGGCTAATTAGGCTTGGATTTGACTTAATTTGGTCATATCAAAAGTGAATTTGAGTTTAGAATTTGAATTGGGGCCAATTGAGATCAAATTGATGGACATTTGGGTTGAATTTGGGGAAATTTGGGCCCTTAAAGGCAAATTTGTGGATTTTGGTTAAAGATGGTCAAATTGGCCAAATTGGGTCATGTGGTAGTTGCAAAAAATGAAATTGGCAATATTTGTGATTTATTGAGATTTCTTTGGGAATCATTTGGAATTTTTGGGATTTTGGGCTATGGAGGGGTATCTTGGTAATAAGGGGGTGTTTCAGGGGTAAAAGGCCAAGATGAGTATTTTTGATAGAGTTGAGGTGTCAACCATCACCAAAAAGCCATGGATCAATGGAAACCCCATTTTGGGTCCTCTACATAGTGGTATTAGCCAAACCATAGCCCTAGGGCTAGCAGGTTTAGGGGACTATCTACATAAGTATCCCAAAAAGTGCAAGGGACCTAGGCTAGAAATTTGAGTTTAAGGTTTATATGTGATTGTGAGTGCAGATAAGTGTAGTGAGTGCCTCAACTCCAGACCAACACCCAGGATCAACCTTAAGGTCCAGCAGTCCTAAGGGTGACTCATCTTGAGTTTCTCTCATAGTGAACGCACTTACTAAGTATTTAAAGGTTGAGACCAACATGTGGAACTTCAAGTTGAGTAGAGAAGAGTTTGGGATTTCTAATGGTGAGGGTGCCTTTTTTAGTTTTCTAAGAATAGTCAATAGGAAAGTCTTATGGCTAGACCTTAGGCTACTACAGAGGAAAAAACTTAACCTCAACCAAAAGTGAGGTCAACAGATGTTCTTTCATTTAAACTATGAAAAATATGGGGTCGGTTTGATTTCATATTTTGTTGGTATAGAGCTAAGGTAGAGGCTCTATGAATGGGGGATTTTATGGGGCTTTGGCTTCTTTCATTATTGTGAAGGAGTGGATAGAGTTAACTTGAGTTTGGGTGGACTATGGAGATGTATTAGGTTTTGTCCTGGTTTCTGGCATGGTTCCAAGCTCAATATTGAGCTCTGACAACGGGAATTGGTGAGGGAAAATGGTTGGAATGCATTGAGGAGATCTTAGGAAAGCTCTGTGTGAAGTTTAGAGAGGTCTCACTAAGAAAATTTCAGTACACCTCCCATGGCCGTTGGGGTAAGTTTTTATAAAAATGTCCATGGGAGTGGCTCTCACGGCATAAGCTTGGGTGCATTGTGGTGCTTAGGTGGAGGGCAGAGGAGCTCCATCAATTGGTTTGGCTGAGCTGGACTCTAGGTTTGATTTGGGTGAGGTGCCATGGGGTGGCTCTTGGTTTTGAGCTTTTTTTGCCACTAGGCTGGCCGGCCAACCAGGGGGAGGTGGCTAGGAGCTCAGGGAACCAGGGGAATATGTCACAGTAATATAGTGCAATAATACCTAATTTTGGTAAGCATATCTTAAGCACATACATTTTTGGAAATAATATCCATTTATTTGGGGGACCTTTGGTCCATGGCTTCATTTAGGTGGTTTCATGGTGTTTGGATTGGACACTAAGTCCAACAATGGCTGTGATAGAGTTAATTTGGTGACTTTAGGGTCGTTAGGTCATATTTAGTGCATGGGTCCAAATGGGTGCAATTGAACAAAACTTGGGTTTGGGCTAGGTTAGCCATGTCAATTGGCCCAAAAAAATGTTGCATTTGGTGTATATGATCATAAGGAACAACTTTGGTGAAGAATGGAAGTGTTTTTGAGCTCAATTGAAGGGTCAATTCGAGGGAATTTTGATTTTTAGTCAATTTGGTCATGTTGGGCTAAAGTTGGGTCTAGCTTGTGTTAGCCTTGAGCTAAGTCCAAATTGACTATTGTAAATAGTCAATAGGGATCTCATAAAGAGTTTTCAAATGATTTGGATGCCAATTTGGGGGTTAAGGCAATCAATTGGGTGAAATTTGGGGACTTAGCCAATTTGGGGCTAAATTTGGGAATTTTAGATTTAGACCAAAATCAAATGTATTTGAGGCTTCACCAAGGCCAATTGATGGTTGATTTTAGTGTGTAGGGATGTTATGAAAATTTTTCAACAATAACTGGGGCCAATTGACTAAGCTATAGGTTTAATTTGGTAAGATTAGGTCATATGGTCAAAATTGTGGTTTTGACCTAAATCAAAATAGGGGTTTTGACCTAAATCAAACTTGAGCTCAAATAATGGGCCAATTAGGCTTGTATTTGGCTTAATTTGGTCATATCAAAAGTGAATTTGAGTTTTGAATTTAAATTGGGGCCAATTGAGATCAAATTGATGGACATTTGGGTTGAATTTGGGGAAATTTGAGCCCTCAAAGGCAAATTTGGGGATTTTGGTTAAATATCATCAAATTGGCAAAATTGGGTCATACGATAGTTGCACAAAATGAAATTAGGAATATTTGGGATTTATTGAGATTTTTTTGGGAATTATTTGGAATATTTGGGATTTTGGGCTATGGAGGGGTATCTTGGTAATTTAGGGGTGTTTCAGGGGTAAAAGGCCAAGATGAGTATTTTTTATAGAGTTGTGGTATCAACCATCACCAACAAGCTATGGATCAATGGGAACCCCATTTTTGGTCCTCTACGTAGTGGTCTTAGCCAAACTATAGCCCTGGGGCCGGTAAGTTTAGGCGACCATCTACATAAGTATCCTAAAAAGATCAAGGGACCTATGCTAGAAATTTGAGTTTTAGGGTTATGTTTGATTGTAAGTGCAGATAAGTGTAGTGAGTGACTCAGCTCCAGACCGACACCCAGCATTAACCTTAAGGTCCAGCAGTCCTAAGGGTGACTCATCTTGAGTTTCTCCCATAGTGAACCCACTTACTAAGTATTTAGAGGTTGAGACCAACATGTGGAACTTCAGGTTGAGTAGAGAAGAGTTTGGGATTTCTAATGATGGGGGTGCCTTTTCTTGTTTTTTAAGAATAGTCAATAGGAAAGTCCTATGGCTAGACCTTAGGCTACTAAAGAGGAAAAAACTAAACCTCAACCAAAAGTGAGGTCAACAAGAGTTCTTTCATTTAAACTATGAAAA
>NEWO01000354.1:362131-407934 GCA_003013225.1 Phalaenopsis aphrodite | reverse complement strand
TATATATATATATATATATATATATATATATGCCTTTCGGAAGTGAGCAACGAGATTTTGATTCTGGCGGCCGACAGCTTCCAACGGGCAACTTCTTCACCCTCAAAATAGTGCCGACAATGCGCGATCAAATGAATCCCCGTTATCGTCCCCAAATGACTTAACCCGAGAACCGTTTAAACTAAAACCTTCATATCTTCGTCTAGACTCAACCAACTTGCAAGGGGTTTATTTCTAAACCTACATTTACTTAATAAGAGTATATTTATAAGGCTAATCAGCATGAAATTAATCTATTACACATGCAGAATCAAAATAAGCTCGGTTTAGGGTTGAGGTTCAATACCTTTGTCTGAGAGGGGAGGCCTCAATCAGATGGTTGTTGTAGCTTTGATTAGGTCCAACAAACCACCAGATGAAGTCCTAGGCCCTGGTGAATTATCTAGGTATGATTTTGATCGAAGTGGATTTTAGGTGTTGGTCTAAAGCTATACTAGGGGCTCTTTATGATGGGGCTTTTGTGTGTAATCAACTTCTCTCACTCTGTGGATGTTGTGTGCAATTTCAATTGAAGTTTGGTGCATTGTGGTGGAGTTGAGAAGTCTGTCCTGGTTTTAGGGCAAATTTTAGTTATGAAATTGGCCCTAATTAGTGGCTGTCAGTGGTTGAGAGCATGGGGATTGCACTTTGGATGGTTTGGAGAGGCTTTGGTGAGATTTTGGTAGAGTTTCCCCAAGGATTTTGGAACACTCTTTCTTAGATGTGATGGGCTTAACTTATAGCCAAGGGTACCTGGTGGAGCTCATGGTTTGGCAATGGGTCAAGATAATGCTTAGGTGGAGGGATGAAAAGCTCTAGTGACTAATCAAACTTGGCTAGCTCAGGAATGTTTAATTTTGGGTTTTGTCCAAAACGGACACCTTTCGGCTGGCTGTTTTCGGTAGCTGAGGTGGTGGGTGGCCATAGTATGGTCACTTCTTGGCTTAAGGAGGTCAGGGATTTACTCCCAATGGAGAGTGATGATGGAAAAGTATTTTCAAAATAATGTAAAGTATGGTTAAGATCGCTTAAATCAAGGGACTATTGATCCATAGCTCACATAGGTGGTTTAGGTGGCTTTAGTCTGGTCAATACAGTCCAAATGGTGGCTGTGGTGACACTAATTTGGTCACTTTGGTATGATTAAGTTAGTTTTGGTTAAGGGGTTGAATTTGGGTCAAATTATCTTGAAGTTCGGTATGGGTTAGGTTTTCCATGATATTGGACTCAATTTATTGAGAAATTTGGTGTGGATGATTTTCACAAAGAATTTATAAGTGATTTGAAGTGATTTTGAGTTGATTTGGTGGTTCAATTTGAAAGAATTTTGACATTTGATGAAATTGGGTATTTTGGGTTAGACTTAGGCTTAGGTTGGGCTAGGGTTTGGCTAGCTCAAAATTGATGGCTCAAAATGGTTTAAGAAAATGTCATGAAGAATTCTCAATATTGATTGAGTGTCAATTTTTAGGTTAGGGCATTCAATTTGGTGGAATTTGCCCACATGCCTATATTGTGGCAAATTTTAAGATTTTAGATTTGGGTTAAAATTGAGTGAAATTGAGGGTTGAGAAAGGCCAATAAAGGAAAAAATTTGATCTGTAGAGAGTTTTGAAAGAGATTAAGATGCATAATTGGGGTAGTTGGGAAGATTTGGGGTTCAATTGAGTAGGACTTTAATTTTGGGCTAAATCGGGTCTTTCTAATTTAGGTTGAAATTGGATTCAAATTTGGGCCAATTGGACTTATATTTGATTTGAAATGGTCATAAGAAAGATGAATTTGAGTTTAGAATTGAATTTGTAGAAAATTTGCATGAAATTAAGGGTCACTTGAGGTGAATTTGGAGAAATTGTGCCTTTCGGAGCAATTTGGTGGTATTTTGTCAAAATGGTCAAATTGGTCAAGTTGGCTTCAATTGAAGGGTTCAAATTGATTTTGGGGACATTTGAAATGATTTTAAGGTTTTGGGAAAGTTTTGGCCACCAAGGGTACTTTGGTAATTTTGGTGAAATGAGGGGCATTTTGGTAATTTGGGTAGATTTTGGGGGTGGGAGCAAAAGGCTAGGATGGGTGTTTAGGTAATATTGGAGTGGACCACCCTTTTTGAGCTATGGACCAATGTAATCTTTTACTTTGGGTCCTTCATGTACTGGTCTTTGCTAGACCTCAGCCTATGTCCAGTGGGTCTAGAGGACAATCTATATGAGTCTCCGAAAAGATCAAGGAATCAAATTCAACAAGCTTGGGTTTAGGTTTGTGAGTGAATGTGATTAAAAGTAAGTGTAAGTGAGTGAACTAGCTTAAGACCAATACCCTGGATCAACCCTAAGGCAAAGTAGTCTTAAGGCGATGCCTCCTGAGCTCCCCCACATTGACCCTACCTACTAAGTGCTAGAGGTCAAGATCAATATGCGGAACTTCAAGTTGAGTAAGTTAGAGTTTAGAATTTCTAATGGTGAGGGTTCCTTACATTCAACAGGAAAGTTCTATGGCTAGGCCTTAGGCTACTAAGGAGGAAACTAGGCCTCAACCAAAAGTGAGGTCAATAAATGAACCCCTAATAAGTGTGGTGTTCTGGACAAGCACACCGCACGTATTGGCGTTGACCGATGAGATCAAAAAAACCAACATAGGCATCTAAATCAACAAACATAGAACAATGTGTAGAATTGAGTGACATTTGTTACAACTAGGGAGTAATAAATACTTTCACGGGAAAAAGAAAGTAGATTTTGAGGGTAATCGTCAGGTAAACTTGTTGTCCCAGCGAAGACTTGATTCAAATTGAACATATCTAAGAGGGCTTGAGTTTCAATTTAAACTTTTAAGGGGTTGAAATTATGCGTGAGGAAACTGGATTGTGTGGAAAACACAATCGCAGAAAAGGAAATAAGGTGTCAAATCCTATCCTGAAAGTGAGTATAAGAATGTGACGTCTAAGCCTACCCTAAATGTGAGCTTGGGAATAGGATGTCTAAGAATACCCTGAAGATGGAGGATGGGAATAAGACATCTATGCCTAATCTAAAAATGGGGATGGGAATAGGATGTCTAAGCCAACCCCAAAAGTCTAGATGGGAGTAGGATGTTTAAGCCTACCCCGAAGGTGGAAATAGGAATAGGGCGTTTAAGCTTACCCTAAAGGTGCAGATGGGAATAGGATGTCTAAGCCTACCTTGAAAGTGGAAATGGGAATAGGATGTCTATGCCTGCCCCAAAAGTAGAAATGAGAATAGGATGTCTAAGCCTACTCTAAATGTGTAGATTGGAATAGGACGTCTAAGCTTACCCCAAAAGTGGAGATGGGAATATGACGTCTAAGCCTACCCTGAAAGTGAGCATCAGAATAGGACATCTAATCCTACCCCAAAGGTGGAAATGAGAATAGGACGTGTAAGCCTACCTTGATAGGAGAATCAAAATTTAGGTACCGACCTCAAAAGGAGGGATTCAGAATTTAGGTACTAGCCCCAAAAACAACATGAAAGTAGTGTAGAGAGTTTGTGGTGTTAATTCCATGGATATTTGACATATGAAGATTGTCTTTAGTGAAGAAGATTTGTAAGATTTTGTGCAGAGTGTGAAACTGTGAGGTGAATTTGAAGAAATTAGTGTAGACAAAGATAGTCGTGCTGCGCAGCAAAGAGTAAGAAACCTCAAACTTGAGAGAAACAAACTCAATAAATCTATTTTTTTTCTTATTGTTTTTATCACATTTAATTATCAAAGTATATTTTTCAAAATTTAATTTTTGTTGGTTAATTTTTTTGAAAGTATATTTTATTCAAATAATGTTATCATAAAAGAATTTATTGTTTTGATCTTTGTTCGTTATAATTCAGAACCAAAACATGGTTTTGCGGCTTTTATCCATCGCACAAAAGGGAAATTTGACAAATATGTTGAAATCTGAAAGAATTTTCATTAAGATGCTTCAAACGGATGTTATAGACTGAGTAAATGCTGAAAGCATAAAGAGAGACAATCATGCTGAATACAAATAAAACATCATATGCTGAATAACTATCATATAGGCTACTGTGACGCAGTACAAAATGTGACAAAGAATTGTCTATCTGTTCTTTGTGAGATAAGCTTCTGATTAAGCTGACCTACTAAGCCATGCTCTAGGACAAGAGTTTCTTTTGCGTGTACTTAGAAGTACAACTATCACATAGCTTGTATGACTGTAGCTCCTCCTATTTTGGATGCAGTTGGAGTCCATAAGACTTCTTATTGTCATCCATCCTTCTGATGTAATGGAAATTTTATGGTGTTGTACCTTTGGAATGCAATGCTTTGCGAGGTCGGCTCTGTTTCCCTTCAAAATTAGTACCAAACCCACCGATAGTATAATTGCAAGTGATCCTTTAAAGTCATTGAGTTTGACGATATTGATTTTTTCTCCTAACAAAATGTCACTTTTACTCATGAATGAGACAGTGCAGAAAGGCATGAAAAAATCATGGTGATCAACATGTGCAGGAATACAGTCTCCCTCTTCATGAATTTTGATGATGCAACTCTTTGGAATGCAGTTCACTGGCAGAACACTCCATCTGACCATCCTTTTTATCATCCATTTTGTTGTGGGAGGTAATGGATCCACCTCATCATGTCTTAAGATCCCCGGAGGGTTACCTTGCCTATCCTTTGTAAAATTGTAGCAACAACCACATTGAATGTTTATCCTACCTTTTCCACGCATCCACTTCCATGGCTCTGAATATGTTCTTTCCATCAGAAGATCGGCTCGACCTATGTTTCACATGTCAAAAATGCAGTCAAGAATACTTCTTTCTTCACTTAAAAAAAAGACACTGTATACAACTTCAGGCCTTCCAATATATTGACCAATTTTCCCTTAACTTCTTCGTTGAATTCAAACTCATTTATATTTACTTTACTCATCCCATCCAATTCTTCCATGGTATCTGCTCCATCAATTCAATGTCTGCGGGAATCCATGTCTACACCGTCTTTGTATCTAGTGGGTTGTATGATTTGTCCAACTAAGTAGACAGTAATATGAAATCCACTATCATTAGACATATACTCCTCCAGAGTTTTGTAACGCTCCAACTGGAGGACGTTACATTCTGGGCACTCTACAAATGCTCCTGTGTCTGGTATATTTCTGGGAATCTAGGCATTGCATGTCAGCAACCCGCACAAAGCTCATCTATAATTTCCAGTAATGTCAGCTCTGTATCAGACTAGGACTCTTCCTCTATGGCATGAAAACTAGAGGAAGTCTCTCTCGTGCAAGTTTCATACACTTTCCCCTCAAGAAGTGGTTTAAGTAAGTTTTCCGCCCCATTCATGCATCTTGTCACTTCACGTAAGAATGCTCTAGGTTTTCGGTGATTGGTGTTTTTGAGTTAAATTCTTCTTAACAATGCATCTGACAGTCTCTCATCATTATCTCTGATTAGATGTCCTATTAGCAATGTTATCATAGACAGTAGGTGACTAGTTCCTTCCATCGGATTCTGTTGCGCTATTAATTTCTTCCGCTTCAGCGAGGAATCCTCTTTAGTGTTGATCTTTAACTGTGACGGTAGCCCTTTTTTCTCTTGACGAACAACTATGTCCATCAGGGGATCCTCATAGTTCACGTCAACCTGATCAATGTCAAAGTCAAAGTTTATGATGCCACCCTGAGGTGCCCTTTCTTCGTTAAGTACGAGATTCCAACCATCCTTGAAATTAAAGATCAACTTCTCTCCTAACATTTTTTCTGAAGACGACAGAAAAACATGAGTACGCTGAAATTTAATAGGTTCAAGAACAAAATAAAACATTTATTAGACAAAATTTTTTTTACAGAGGTGCAAAAATTATTTTATTTATGTTTATTTTTTATTTAGTTTTATTTAGTAGAGTATCAAAATTAAAAGCAGAAACGAGAAAGTCAAATTATGTAATTTCAAAAGTTTTCATGTTATTGAGGTTAATGTTATTACAAAATTTTGGACCAGCCATAGACGCATGGCCAAATAAATAACCCTAGATAATCAAAGTATCATTAGTGAGATTTCAAGCAACATCAAGTTGTATAGTATGTCTTCAAATATCATCCATTGATCGATAAATATCATCCATTTAGGATAGAGCCATCTTAAACTTCTATATCCAGTAGATGAGACAGATAGATATAGGCTCTATTTTTTACAGAAAAGCTTGTTCTTTTACTTTGAAAGAGACTTCTGGTGTTTTAGCACACCTTGCCTTGATCTTTACACTATGTGAAAAAGGAGGAGTTGATTTGAGAATGGATGAGGATAGGATTGAACCTTTAAAACCTATTGAGCCTGTCAATATTAGGACTTATGAATCTCATGTTGGGTGGAGATATGGAATTAGGACCAGAGATATTCCTTCTACTTCAAGTACTACTACTTCTAGTACCCCTACTCACCAGGAACTTATGGAGCAGATGCTGATCTAATAGGAGATATCTTGAAAATGGAAGGTAGAATGAATAATATGGAGGCCAAAAATGCATAAAATGATTATTTAATAAGATAGAAGTTTGAATATGATGCTGCTTATGATGATGCAAAGGTCAGATACATGAGGGGTGATCAGTCAATTCAGTTTCCTACTCACCCTATTTTTATCACATATTAGCAGCAAAATTTGGATGTGGAAGAAGAAGAATATGATGATTAGTGATGTTTTAGTTAGATTTTTGTTTAATTTATGTTTGGTTGTACTTTACTGTTGTGACTATTTGTTTTTAGAGCGTGACACTTTATTTTAAATATTATGTTGAATTGTGAACTATAGATTTTTGAAATTGTTCTTACATTGAAAATTATTTTAGTACTATTGTTAGTTTCTAGTACTTTATTAAATGTATTTGTAGTTAACTCTTTCTCAGCAGATTTTTATATGTATTACGTATTATTTTATGTATTAAGTCTTGTAGATTTTCATATTAATGTTTTCTTTTACCCTATATTTTTTCAATTTTTCATGCTAAATCTTTTAAAAATTTAAGTTTTGGGGGAAAGAAATAATTTTTTTGAAAGAAAAATAAATTAATTTTTTTTGTCCTCAATTAACTATAGTTTCAAAATATTTTAAAATATAACATGACCATTGGTATTAGAGGGTAGCTTTAAATAATTATATTTGTGTTTCTAAATATATATAGCAAACTTAAGTGAAAATTTTCAATAATAATGGTTAAATTAAGAGATTAAGATATTTGGTATGATAGAATAAAAATATGTTTTTCTATTATGAATAAAAGAATATTAATTTTTTAAGTATTAAAAATCTTAGAGATTCATGTAAGAATAAAAGAATAAAACTTTATAAAAAATCTTTAAAGCTAATATAAATTTATAAAGTTAAGAAATGTGAAAAGTTTTTAACTTTAAGAAGAGGATAGTGAAGTTCAAAATCATTAAAGACTCTCTAGAATAACAATCCTCACATAAAAAAAAAGAAAGAAAACAAAAAACATTGAAAATGATTCTGAAAAGAAAAGAAAAGAAAAAGAAAGAAAAGAAAAAAATGTGAGGAGATGCATGACTCATCCATTCAAAATTGAACCGCTGCCTGTCCACATAGTGTAAAGATCTGGGCAGGGAGTGCTAAACGACCAGTAGTCTCTCCCAAAGCAATAAAACAAGTGTTTCTATAGACAATAGAGCCTACATTTATCCTTCTCATATGTTGGATACAGAAGTTCAAGTTGGCTTTATCCTTTGTAACCTCACTATGTTGATTTGTTGGTATCATTCTACCAGAAATAAAGTAGTGTTAGGCCTTTGATACTACATTTAACATAGAAAGAGGAAAGTTTACCTTGACATTATTCTTCACCTTCCAAGCTCCTCTTCCATCAGTAATAAAAGGAATAACTTCATCTAAGGCCTCATTTGTAGTAGAAATAGATTTGTACTGGCAGCTATACACATTATCTAACTGATAAAATTCATTAATTTTTCTTGGAGTAAATTCTAACATTTTCCCATGAAAAAACACGTTGTCTTCAGAAGTTTCTTTAAAATTGGCATAAAACTCCATCACTATACCAATAATAGCCTCGGCATTAAAGTAACATAAATTCTCCCACTACCACGCATTTATTAATCTTTCACCTTCTACACCTGAATTTTTAAATCCTCGATCCGGAATTACTTTTTTAGTTGTAAGTAGACTATTGAAACAAATGTTAGCCCTGTAGTATCGAAATCCACCTCTCTTTTCATTGAACTTTCTCAGTGCAATGATATTCTACAAAATTTGATAAAACCCAAATAAATTCCCAAAAATTTTGAAAATCACAATGTGGAATGTTTTAAACTTAAATCTACTAAGTAAGAAAAATCCTTCTTGAAAATAAAAAATTTTGAGTTCGAAGTGTAGCTTTTACATAGTGAAGATGAAATACAAACTTTGTTTGCCTTAAAATTGCCTCAAATCCTTGCAATATTAAGCCTTAGGTGCAAAAGCTAGAGGTTAAAGGTGACTAAAAGGTAAAAAGGGTGTTTTTACTATGCAAATCACAAAGTTGAAGGGATTTTGGTGGTTTTCGGGCCAAGGGCGCAGTCCGTGCCCATGTCGGCGCCATTGGACAAAAATTCACTATTTTATTTTCTCAATTTTCAATTTTCTTTCAATTTCCTTCAAAGTCTATTTAGTCTTTTTGAATACTAATTTTCATCTTAAAATAATTCACAAACTAGCATTTTCACAAACAACACCAAACTAACTTTTATATATGAAAATGCACTTTTTATAAATACATTTTTCTAGTCACACTTTCACATACATAAAACAAACTAAATTAAACTCAGTGTTGAAATCAAGCCACAACACTAGAACGCTGACACAAAACTATACACATAATCAAAGTTAATAGAGTTTTAAAGCAAAGTAAAGTAAAGTAAAGTAAATTAAATCCACTCAATCACATTAAAAACATAATTACTTTAAAGTAGTAGAGAGTCCAACTTAATCAATTATTCTGCTTCATCTTCAGTTCTTTCTCTTCCTCTAATATCTTCTATAGACTGGTAATGGACGTACAAATTGTAGAAGTGCTGGTACGGGAATTGATCAGTCGATTTTTCATCGATCCATCCATTTTTCTTGAACATCTGTACCAATCCTGCTTCAATTGTTCCAGTATGATCAATGTTCTCCTTCATTCTCCAATCTAGGTGATCAAAAAGGTAGTTGAGATTTCTTATTGAATTCATAATACTTTAAAGTTATCTTCCTATTTTCTTCTCCAAAGTTATTGAACTTCCAACTTTTTGTGGCACTAATGGCGCTGAAGCATGTGATGAATGATTTAAAGTAATATCTAATTCTTTATTTCCATTCCAAATATAATTTTGATCAATAGGAATCATGGCCTCCTAAGGTAATAATTCTTTCTCCAACTTTCACATGACACTTGAGATTGACTGTAAAGTAACAAAATTGTAGAAGGATGCACCAGTCCATGCATTTGCCCATTCATAATAATACCCATAATAGATTTAAAAATAATTTATTTCACATCAATGGGATTTTCCATTTCAATGCAAAAGTTTAAAATGACACTTTCTCTTGTAACTCTACTAATCTTCATGATAAAGAGTAATATTACAGATATGAAGAAATGCCATTGTTTTGATATTGTATTAAGTAATGAAGTGGAGAAAATATCGTATCCCTCATCTCTGATTTCCTAATTATTATTTTCATCCGTCATAAAGTTATATACATCATGCATCATATCTCTCATTGGGATAAAATTCTTATAATGACAGATTAGAATGTTTTCTAACATTTACAAATCATTAATTTGAGTCGGAGTAAATGGTACACCCTGACCTCGAACAAAGACTTTCATGTAAGTTAACATAGAATTTTTTTACCACTGGTACAACAACTGCAGTGGTAGTGTAGAACTGAACTTCACAACGCCTCTGCACAATGATTTTCACAAAATGTGAACTTGGATTACTCAATCCATGATTGAGAAAGCCTCTCTCCTTGATAAGTTTCTTTTTCATAATGACTTTGTCGTATAATTTATATGTGTCAAAATTGATAAACTTTCTTCTATTGAAAACTCCAAAACTTGAAGTATTTCTAGAATTAGAAGCGATGGAATTCAAAATTTGGAAGTTTATGGTCATCCAAGGCAGTTTTTAGGGCTTCAAAAACACCTCTCGGTGGTTATTTAGGAATGCAATCTTGCCAAAGTTTGCCACATTCGTACTGAATGCGAAAAACTGCTTAAAATGCCATTGACGCTCCTAATGGCGCTGTCAGTGCCATGGTCCATATAGACGGTCGCCGTCGGCGTCAGAGGCCAAAAATCGCGCCTTTTTATTTATTTGTTCAATTCGATTCCAAATTTTTCCTCTAATACAAATATTTTTCTTAATTTATGATAATAAATTTGTGTAAGATTCGAAAATATTACTATTTCCTAAAAATGGTTATTAAATAAAATATTAATATATATATATATATATATATATATATATATATATATATATATATATATATATATATATATATATATATATATATATATATATANTATATATATATATATATATGGGTTGCCTCCAATAAAGCACTTGGTTTAACGTCGTCAACCTGATGTACCATTGTTTAATCAGGATGACTTAACATCAAAATTTCTTTAATTTATCGCATGTGTCCTACATAATACTGTTTCAATTGATGCCCATTAACTTTAAATATCTTTCAAGTTTTAGGATCTTTAATAACAATAGTTCCACAATGATAGACTTTAATCACTTTAAATGGTCATAACTATCTGGATTTCAGTTTTCCTAGAAATAATATCGATCTTGTATTATATAGTAAAACTTCTTATCTAGGTTTGAACTTCTTTTTAATAATCTTTCGATCATGCCATATTCTTATTTTCTGTTTACAGATTTTTGCATTAGCATATCCTTCATTTCTAATCTCCTCAAGTTCATTGAGTTGCCATAATATTTTCTCACCAGCATCTTTTATATGAAAATTAAATTCTTTAATGGCCCAAAATGCTTTATGCTCCAATTCTACTGGTAAGTAACATGTTTTTCCAAAAATAAGTCTATATGGGGACATTTCTATATGAGTCTTATAAGCAGTTCTATATGCTTATAATGCATTATCTAATCTAGCAGACCAATCCATTTTATAGAGATTTATAGATTTTCTAATATTAATTTTATTTCACGATTTGATATCTCTATTAGACTGCGTCTCTGATTAATTTTATTTCATGATTTGACGATCTAATCTAGCGGACCGCTACTCTAATATTAATTTTATTTCCAATTTATAGAGATTTATAGCTTTTTCTTATTTTAACAACTTCAATCCATTTGGACATATAATCAAGAACAAGTAATATATAAAACTTCCAAAAGAAGCATAAATGGTCCCATAAAATCTAATCCCCACACATGAAAATTTTTTACTTCCAATGTGTAATTTAGAGGCATTTCATTTCTTCTAGAAATATTTCCTACTCGTTGACATTGATCTCATGTTTCAATATATTCATTAACATCTCTAAAAAGAGTAGCCCAATAAAATTCATCTAGTAAAATTTTATTTGTTGTTCTATTTGTTTGAAAATATCCTCCAAATTCAGAATCATGACATCTTTCAATTATTTGTTCAGCTTCTTCATAAGGCACTCACCTCCTAATAATTAGATCCTTATATTGTTTATATAAATATGGGTCATCCCAAAAATAGAATTTTGAATCATTTATAAATTTCTTTAATTGTTGATTCTTAATATCTGGTGGTAAAACATCACTTATGATAGAATTTACTACATCGACCTATCACAATATATTCATTTCATCAATATTATACAATTGTTCATCAAGGAAATTTTTTAAAATTTCATTTACAAAATTAGTTATATTTCTTTTACTAATATAGACAAATGATATGTTATTTGATAATCATTTTCCATTCTATCAACTACAATAAAATCAAACTCTTGCAATAAAAGTATCCTTCTAATTAATCTTGGTTTAACATTTTTCTTTTGCGTGAAGTATTTAATAGCACAATGATCTGCATGCACTATACATTTGGTTCCAATCAAGTAAGGTCTAAATTTATCAAAGGCATAGACAATAGCTAATAAGTCTCTTTCAGTAGTAGTGTAAATAATTTAAGAATCATTTAGAGCTTTACTTACATAATATATTACTTTAAAAATTTTGTTGTACCTGTGTCCTAAAACAGCTCCAATAGCATAATCATTAGCATCGCACATTATTTCAAATGGTTTCTCCCAATCATGTGGAAGTACTATAGGAGCAGTGATTAGTTTATCTTTCAATAGTTCAAATGCTTTTATGTATTCCTCATTAAAATCAAGTTTTGTATCTTTCTCTAAAAGTTGGCATTCGACTTAGTTATTTTTGAAAAAATTTTCATATGGCACATGTAGAAACCAGTATGTCCTAGAAAACTTCTTACCCCTCTAACCGTAATAGGAGGTGGTAATTTTTCAATAACTTGAGTTTTTTCAGAATCAACTTTCATGCCATTTTCAAAAATTTTATGCCCAAGTATGATTCCTCCTGCAACCATAAAATGACATTTTTCCCAATTTAGTACCAAGTTGATTTTTTCACATAATTTGAGAACTTTTTCTAAAGTATTTAAATATAATTCAAATGAAGTCCCGAATACAGAGAAATCATCCATAAATACTTCCATTCCATGTACAATAAAATTACTAAAAATTAACATCATACATCTTTAAAATGTTGCAGGTGCATTGCATAGTCCAAAAGGCATTCTACGAAAAGCAAATCTTTAAAATGCTATTTTACCTTGATCCTTAGAAGTAATTGGAATTTGAAGATAACCGATATTTTCATATGAAACGAAGTAATATTTGTTTCGAGCCATTTTATCCAACATATGGTCTATAAAGGATAAGGGAAAGTGATCTTTCATGGTGGCCATGTTTAACATTCTCTAGTCTATACAAATTTGCCTACCAGTAACTTGTCTTATTAAAATTAATTCATTTTTCTCTTTTACTTCAATGGTCACTCCTCCTTTCTTTGGAACACAGTGAATTAGACTCACCCAAGAAATATCTGAAATAGGATATATAATTTAAACTTCCAACCATTTTAAGACTTCATTTTTAACAACTTCTTTCATTGTGGGGTTTAATCTTCTATGAGAGTCAACGTTAAGTTCGCATTGATCATCTTATAGAATTTTGTGCATACAAATTGAAGGACTAATTCATTTAATATCTGCTAAAGTCCATCCCAAAGCCTTCTTATATCTTTCCAAAATTTCTATTAATTTTTGTTCTTAAATTTCAATTAACTCAGAAGATACAATAACAGGCAATGAAGATGAATCTTCTAAAAACACATATTTTAAATGGGCAAGAAATACTTTTAGTTCAAGTTCAGGTGGCTTAATACTTGAAGGAATTAGATTATTATTATTATCATTTTCCAACAAATCTAAAGTTTTAAATTTGTCTTAAATATAATCTAAATTTTCTTTTTTTATTTCCTTCTCATTCTAAGAAAATTTATCTTGCCTTAATTTGTTTTCAAACACTTTATTAAATTGCTCATTACTTAGTTAATCAGTAACTTCCATCCTAAAAGATTCATTATCTTTCTCTATTGTAGGATATTTCATAGCTTTTGTAATATTAAATGTTACTTCTTGATCATTAACTCTCATTATTAATTCTCCCTTTTGCTCATTTATCTCAGCTCACCCTAATGCCAGAAATGCTCTCCCCAAAATAATAGGTATCTCCTTATCTTCCTCCATATATAATACTATAAAGTCTACAGGAAAAATAAATTTATCAACTTTTACTAATACATCTTCTATAACTCCTTTAGCATAAGTTATTGATCGATAAGCTAACTGGAGAGCTACAGTTGTAAGGGAAATCTCTCCCAATTCTAAATTTTTAAAAATTGATAAAGGCATAAGATTAACACTCTCTCCTATATGACATTAGGCTTTTCCAAAAAACTTTTCACCAAATACAGAAGGTATAGTAAAACTACCAGGATCTTTTAACCATTTAGGAAGCTTTTTCTGAATAATAATGCTACACTCTTCACTGGGTGCAACGGTCTCATAATTTGCAAACTTCATTTTCTTGTTTGGTATATCTTTCATAAATTTCACATAACTTGTTGTTTGTTCAAAAGCCTAAATGAAAGGAATGTTTTTTTGTTAACTTTTTAAGGATTTCCAAATAATTTGTAAATTGTTGGTCTTTATTCTTTTCTTCAATCGTTGAGGAAACGAAGGTAGTGGTTTTTCTAAAGAAACTTGTATTTGATCATTTTCATTATGGTCAGTTTCAATCTCTTCCTTCTCCTCATCAACTTCAGTTTCTATTTAGATTCTTATTTCAACTTATTTTCAACTTCGTAATTGAATAGCTTTAATTTATTCTTTATTTTGATCTTTTAGATTAACTTCCACGGTACTCAGAAGATTTTCTGATGGTCTGTTACTAAGCGCAGTTGCAATATGCCCTAATTGATTTTTAATATTTATAATTGTAGCCCCTTGATTTTGTATTTGATTCCCCATATTCAACATTACTTCTTCCATCGTCAACTTCTTTTCCTTAACTTGTGGGTTAGGGTTAGAGTTAAATCCAGTAGGATAATAAGGTCGATAATTAGGATTTCCTTGGCTGTATAAATTCCCTGAGAGGTTCACCAAATTGTTATAATTATTCCAACTAAAATTAGAGTGATTTTTCCATCCAGGGTTGTAATAATAAGAATTGAGATTGTTATTTCTTTTAATTATAGCATTTAAAGTTTCATAAAATGATTGAGTATCAATTATCTGTCTTAACAAATTTTCCTCTAATAATGGTGGTGTTTGAGAATTGTTCACTTCAATTTGATCAATCTTATTTAATATAACAGCAATTTAAGATATTAAAATAGACATTGCATCATAGTCATGAATATTAGCTACTCTCTTAGGATTTACCCGTTTAGAGGGCCGTTGAAAATTTTTAGTAGCCATTTCTTCTAATAAAGAGTATGCTTCGTCAAAAGGTTTTTACATTATTGACCCTCCTGCAGCAGCTTCTATAATAGATCTAAGTAATCTGACTAATCCATTATAAAAAGTTTGAGTTATTAACCAATCTGGTAAAGCATGGTGTGGACATTTTCTAAGGAGATCCTTAAATCTTATCAGGATTCATATATCGATTCCCCTTCAAACTGACAAAAAGATATAATATCGTTTCTAAGCTTAGCTGTTTTTGAGAGTGGAAAATATTTAGCAAAATATTTTTGTAATAGTTCTCCCCAAGTTCTGATAGATCCAAGTGCTAATGAATTTAACCAAGCTTTAGCTTTATCCCTTAATGAAAAAGGAAAAATTCTAAGCCTAACAACATCATTAGACACTCCATCATCTTTAAAAGTAGCACTTATTACAAGAAAACTAGCAAGAAGTAAGTTGGGATCTTCAGTAGGTGTTCCTCCATACTGATTATTTTGTACCATTTGGATAATAGCAGGTTTATGCTCAAATGAATTACCATCAACATTAGGATTTTGCGTAGTTAAGTCAAGTTCATCGGTTGTAAGATTGGCAAAATCTTTTAATGGTCTTTGTCGATTTTCATTTATTTAATTATCTAAGTTATTTGCCATTTCATTCAATTTATTAAATTCATTTTGTTGTATTCGAAGTTTTCTAAAAGTACGTTCTAATTCTGAAACATAAGGTACTAAACATTAAGATCCAATATTTCATATAAACAAATATAATAAGCAAAGAAAAATTTCTTTAAAATACTCTTAAATATATAAAGTTATATATATTATTTTTAATTTTTATTATTATTTTTTTACAACACTATGATGATTTGTTGGTATTATTCTACCAGAAATAAAGTATTGTCAGGCCTTAGATACTACATTTAACGTAAAAAGAGGAATGTGTACCTTAACATCATTCTTCACCTTCCAAGCTCCTCTTCCATCAGTAAGAAAAGAAATAACTTCATCTAAGGACTCATTTGTAGCAGAAAATGATTTGTACTGACAGCTATACACATCCTCTAACTGATAAAATTCATTAACTTTCCTTGGAGTAAATTCTACAATTTTCCCATGAACAAACACGTAATCTTCAGAAGTTTCTTTAAAATTGGCATAGAACTCCATCATTACACCAATAACAGCCTCGGCAGTAAAGTAACAAAAATTATCCCACAACCGAGCATTAATTAATTTTTCAACTTCTCCACCCAGCTTTTTAAATCCTCGATTCGGAATTACTTTTTTAGTTGTAAGTAGACTATTGAAACAAATGTTAGATCATCAAAATCCACCTTTCCCTTTCCCTTGCTAAATGATGGTGCCATGGTAATCTATGAAAATTTAATAAAATCCAAATAAATTCCCAAAAATTCTGAAAGTTACAATGTGGAACGTTTTAAACTTAAATCTACTAAGTGTTCTTCACCAAAAGATTTTCTCAAAATCTTCCAAAAAAATTTCAAAATTTTGGATCTCAGTAATGTAAGAGAAATCCTTGGTTAAAATAAAAAATTTTGATTTCAAAGTGTAGATCTTACTTAGAGAAAATGAAATTCAAACTTTGTTTGCCTTAAAATTACCACAAATCCAAGCAATAGTAAGCCCTAGGTGCAAAAACTGGAGGTTAAAGGTGACTAAAAGGTAAAAATGGTGTTTTTACTATGCAAAATGCAATTTTTAAGGGGTTTGGGTGGTTTTCGGGTCAAGGGCGCTTTCGGCGCCAGTGGCTAAGAATTCATCTTTTTGTTTTTACAATTTTAAATTTTCTTTCAATTTACTCCAAAGTCTATTTAGTCTTTTTGAACACTAATTTTCATCTTAAAATAATTCACAAACGAACGTTTTCACAAATAATGTCGAACTAACTTTTATATATGAAAATACACTTTGTACAAATATGTTTTTCTAATCATACTTTCACGTACATAAAGCAAACTAAATTATAATTCAACATCGAAATCAAACCAAAACACTAGAATGCTGACACAAAACTAAACACACAATCAAAGTTAATAGAGTTCTAAAGCAAAGTAAAGTAAAGTAAAGTAAATTAAATCCACATAATCACAATAAAAATATAATTACTTTAAAGTAGTAGAGAGTCCAACTTCTTCAATTATTTTGCTTCATCTTCAGTACTTTATCCTCCACTAATATCTCTCATAAATTGGTAATAGACGTACAAATTGTAGAAGGGTTCGTACGAGAATTAATCAGTCAAATTTTCAATGATTCATCCATTTTTCTTGAACATCTGTAGCAATCCTGCTTCAATTGTTCTAGTATGATTAGAGTTCTCCTTCATCCTCATAATACTTTGAAGTTCTCTTTCTATTCTCTTAATTTTATTCTCCAAAGCTATTGAACTTCCAACTATTTGTGGCATTAATGGTATTGAAGCATTTGATGCATGATCCAATATAATATTTAATGCTTCATTTCCATTCCCAATATAATTGTCATCAATAAGAATTATGGGCTCCCAAGGTAATAGTACTTTCTCCCAGCTTTCATATGGCACTTGAGATTGACTGCAATGTTTGAAAATTATGTAAGGATGCCCCAATCCATATTTTGGCCCATTCATAATAATACCTATAATATATTTGAAAATAATTGATTCCACATCAATGAGCTTTTCCATTTGAATGCAATAGTTTAAAATGACACTTTCTCTTGTAACTCTACTATTCTTCATGGTAGGGAGTAATTATGCAGATATGAAGAAATGCCATTAATTTGATATTGATATAAGAAGTGAAGTGGAAAAAACAATGTATCTCTCATGTTTGAATCCCCAATTATCATTTTTATCCATTACAAAGTTATATACATCTTTCATCATAACTCTCGTTGGGATAAAATTCATATAACTACAGATTGAAACATTTTCTATCATATACAAATCATTATTTTAAGCCAGAGTAAATGATACAACCTTACCTCGAATGAAGATGATTCTTTGGGTAATTCCATGTAAGTTAGCATAGAATTCCTTTACTACTAGTTCAACAACATCAACGGTAGTGTAGTACAGGACTTCCCAATGTCTCTGTACAATGATTTTCTCAATCTGTGAACTTAGATTACTCAATCCATGATTGAAAAATCCTCTCTCCTTAATAAGTCTCTTTTTCGTAATGATTATGTCATATAATCTCTATGTGTAAAAATTGATAAATTTTCTTGTATTGAAAACTCCATACCTTGAAGTATTTATGGAATTTGAAGCTATGAAATTCAAATTTTGGAAGTTTCTCATCGTCCAAAGCAGTTTTTAGGACTTTAAAAATGCCTCTCGGCGGTTAGTTATGAGTGCAATCTTGCCAAAGTAAGTCGTATTCGCACTGAAAGCGCAAAACTGCTCGGGACGCCATTGACGATCCCGATGGCACTGTCGGCGCCAGGGGCCAAAATTACACTTTTATTTTTTTGTTTAATTCAGTTCAAAATATTTCCTCCAAAACAATTTTTTGTCTTAATTTATGATATATAAAATTGTGTAGGATTTAAACATATTATTTTTTCCTAAAAACAATTTTTAAACAAGATAGTAATATATAGATATATACAGATTTATATATGGGTTGCCTCCCACAAAGTGCTTGGTTTAACGTTGTCAGCTCGACGTACCATTGTTTAATCAGGATGACTTAACATCAAAATTTATTTAAATTGTGGCATGTGTCCTTCATAATAATTTTTCAATCGATTCCTATTAACTTTAAATATCTTTCCAATTTTAGGATCTTTAATAACAACAGTTCCATAATGATTGCATTTAATCACTTTAAATGGTCCTAATCATCTGGATTTCAGTTTTCCTGGAAATAATCTCAATCTTGTATTATACAATAAAACTTCTTATCCAGGTTTGAACGTCTTTTTAATATTCTTCTGATCATGTCATATTTTCATTTTCTCTTTATAGAATTTTGCATTATCATATGCTTCATTTCTAATCTCCACAAGTTCATTAAGTTGCAATAATCTTCTCTCCTCAACACCTTTTAGATTAAAATTATATTCCTTAATAGGCCAAAATGCTTTTTGCTTCAATTCTTCTGGTAAGTGGCATGTTTTTCAAAAAATAAGTCTATATGAGGGAATTCTAATAGGGGTTTTATAAGCAGTCTGTATGCCCATAATAAAATATCTAATCTAGCAGACCGAACTAATTTATAAGGATTTACAACTTTTTCTAAAATTTATTTTACTTCATGATTTGATATCTCTACTAGACTGCTAGTCTGAGGATGATAAACAGTAAGGAATCTATGCATAATATTATATTTGTTTAATCAATTTTTCGATTATCTTATTCTTTAAATGAGATCCTCCATCTATAATAATTACTCTCGGCATTCCATATCCGGTAAAAATATTTTTTAAAAAAAATTTAGAAACCCTTCGGAGCATCACATATAGATACAATAATGGATTCAATCCATTTGGACATATAATCAATAGCAAGTAATTCATACAAATTTCCAAATGAAGGCATAAATGGTCCCACTAATCCCCACACATCAAAATTTCAACTGCCAATGTGTAATTTAGAGGCACTTCATTTCTTCTAGAAATATTTCCTACTCACTGACATCGATCACATGTTTTAATATATTTATTAACTTCTCTAAAAAAGAGCAGGCCGATGAAATCCAGCTTTCAAAATTTTATATGTTGTTCTATTTGTTCCAAAATATCCTCTAAATTCAGAAGCACGATATTTTTCAATTATTTGTTGAGTTTCTTCATAAGGCACACACCTCCTAATCATTAGATCTTTACAATGTTTATATGAATATGTGTCATTCAAACAAAGAATTTTGAATCATATATAAATTTCATTAATTGTTGATTCTTAATATCTAGTAATAAAATATCACTTACAATATAATTACTATATCTTCATAGCACAGTATATTCATTTCATCAATATTATACAATTATTCATCAGGAAATTTTCTAAAATTCATTTGTAAAATTATTTAATATTTCTTTTTATAGTATAAACAAATGATCAGTTATTTGATTATCATTTCTATTTCTATCAACTACAACAAAATTAAACTCTTGCAATAAAAGTATCCATCTAATTAATCTTGGTTTAGCATCTTTTATTTGCATTAAGTATTTGATAGCAGAATGATTTATATGCACTATACATTTGGTTCTAATCAAGTTTGGTTTAAATTTATCAAAGGCATAGACAATAGCTAATAACTCTCTTTTATAGTAGTGTAATTAATTTTAGCGTCATTTATAGTTTTACTAGCATAATATAGTACTTTAAAAACTTTATTGTGTCATTGTCCTAAAACAGCTCCAATAGCGTAATCACTAGCATCGCAGATTATTTCAAATGGTTTCTCTCAATCAGGTGGAACTATTATAGGTGCAGTAATTAATTTTTCTTTCAACATTTCAAATGCTTTTATACATTCCTCATTAAAATCAAATTTTGTATCTTTTTCATAAAGTTGCATAATGGCTTAGTGATTTTTGAAAAAAAATTTATGTAACGCTTGTAGAAACAAACATGTCTTAGAAAACTTCTGGCCCCTCTAACCGTAGTAGGAGGTGATAATTTTTTAATAATTTGAATTTTTGCAGGATCTACTTCCATGCCATTTTTAGAAGTTTTATGCCCAACTTCAATTCCTCCTATAACCATAAATTGACATTTTTCCCAATTTATTACTAGGTTGATTTTTGCACATAATTCCAAAACTTTTTCTTAATTATTTAAACATAATCCAAATGAATTCCCAAATACAGAGAAATCATCCATAAGTACTTCCATTCCATGTTCAATTAAATTACTAAAAATTGATATCATACATCATTGAAATGTCGCGGGTGCATTGCATAGTCTAAAAGATAGACTATGAATAGCAAATGTTCCATTAGGGCTTCTAAATGTTGTTTACTCTTGATCCTCATGAGCGATTGGAATTTGATAATACCTGGTATATCCATCTAAAAAGCAGTAATATTTGTTTTCAACCAATCTATCCAATGTTTGGTCTAGAAAGGGTAAATGAAAGTGATCTTTCCTGGTGGCCATATTTAATTTTTTGTAGTCTTTACAAATTCACAAACCAGTAACTTTTCTTATTGGAATTAATTCATTTTTCTCATTTACTTCAACGGTCACTCCTCCTTTCTTTGAAACACACTGAATTGGACTCACCCAAGAACTGATTTAAATAGGATATATAAGTTCAGCATCTAACCATTTTAAGATTTATTTTTTAATGAATTCTTTCATTATTGGGTTTAATCTCCTATGAGGATCAACTTTAGGTTTGTATTGATCATCTAATGGAACTCTGTGCAAATAAATTGAAGAACAAAATCCTTTAATATCTGTTAAAGTCCATCCAAACACCTTTTTATATCTTTTCAACATTTCTATTAATTTTTTTTTTAAAAATTTCAGTTAACCTAGAAGATACAATAGCAGGAAATGTAGATGAATCTCCTAAAAACACATTTTAAATGGGCAGGTAGTACGTTCAGTTCAAGTTTAGGTGGTTCAATACTTGAAGGAATCATATTTTTATTATCATTTTCCATCAAATATAAAGCTTCAAATTTGTCCTGAATATAATCTAAATTCTCTTATTTTATTTCATTCTCATTCTCACTAAATTCTTCTTGCCTTGATTTTTCTTCAAACACTTTCTCAAATTGCATATTATTTAGACAATCAGTAACTTCCAATCTATAAATTAATTATATTTTTCTATTGCAGGATATTTCATTGCTTTTGCAATAATAAATGTTACTTCTTGATCATTAACTCTCATTATTAATTCTATTTTCTGTACATCTATCACAACTCTCCGTGTTGTGAGAAATGGTCTACCCAAAATAATAGGAATCTTTTTATCTTCTTAAATATATAATATTATAAAGTCTACAAGAAAAATAAATTTATCCACCTTTAATAATACATCTTTTGTAACTCCTATAGGATAAGTTATTGATCGATAAGCTAACTGTAGAGTTACAGTTGTAGGGGAAATCTCTCCCAAATTTAAACGTTTCAAAATCGATAAGGCATAAGATTGAAACTCACTCCTAAATCACATAAGACTTTTTCAAACAACTTTTCACCAATTGCACAAGGTATAGTAAAACTACCAGGATCTTTTAACTTTTCAGGAAGCTTTTGTTGAATAATAGCGCTACACTCTTCACTGAGTGCAATGGTCTCATGATTTGCAAACCTCGTTTTAATGTTTAGTAAATCTTTCATAAATTTCACATAACTTGACATTTCTTCCAAAGCCTCAATGAAAGGAATGTTTATCGTTAACTTTTTAAGAATTTCCAAAAATATTGTAAATTGATTATCTTTATTCTTCTACTTCAATTGTTGAGGAAACGAAGGTAGTGGCTTTTCAAAAGAAACTTGTATTTGTTCATTTTCATTATGGTCACTTTCAATCTCTTCCTTCTCCTCATCAACTTCAGTTTCTCTTTGGATTCTTGTTTCAAATTCTTTACCACTGTGTAATTGAAGATTTCCTGAAGGTCTGTTACTAAGTGTAGTAGCAAGATGTCCTAATTGATTTTCAATATTTCTAATTGCAGCCCCTTGATTTTGAATTTGATTTCCCATATTCAACATTACTTCTTCCATCGTTAACTTCTTTTCCTTAACTTGTGGGTTAGGGTTAGAGTTAAATACAAGAGGATAATAAGGTCAATAATTAGGATTTCCTTGGTTATTTAAATTTTCTGAGGGGTTCACCGAATTTTATATTTATTCCAACTAAAATTAGGGAGATTTTTTCATCCAAAGTTGTAATAATTAGAATACGGATTGTTATTTTGATTATTTATAACATTCAAAATTTCATAAGATGATTGAGTAATATATTAACCTTTGAAAATCCTATCTTCTAAATTTCAATAATTATCTAAATTAAATTAAATTTTGAGAGGTCCATAGAGAGGTCCATATGTTTTCCTCTAACATTATAATTACCTCATGAATATAACACTTTAAACCTCAAAGTCATTTGAGTTGTATTTAATGAGTTATGAGGTGAAGTGCCCCAAAGGAAAAGTGAAAATTTTAGACATTGGTACCTTAATCAAAATTTAGGATTAACCAAGGTAAAATGGGTAATTTTGATCTAAATAAATATGTTTAGATGATTGAAACACAATCAGATTGAAAAGGTTGAAACTCACTCATTACCATTACACAACATCAACAAAACCATAATCATCCTAATCTTCATGACTTGGAAGTCAACTAAAATCAGATGACTCTTAAGTGATGGGCTTAAGTTGGAAAGATGGAAACTCGCTTTTCTTAAGCCAAAAGTTGAGTATGGTTTGACCATTTCGTAAGAACACATGTCATTTACATCAAACTTTTGATAATCACCTTTTCACATATCATGATTGTTAAAGGCTTAGTAGTGACATAGGCTCAATATCTAAACTCAATTGATTGGATTTGGAAGACAACATAATTGGTTGTTAACATCTTCAAACACTACATATCTGACCTTAATTATTGGCACCATAATCTTAAATAACCTAGACTTGCATTAGGGACACCTAGTCACATAACTTTTAAATGAAACATCAATTGACTAATTGAGTATCCTATCCTTGGGATAATTAAATTTTCAAGTTTCACTAAGCAACGAGGTAGCCACACTCTAAACTCAGATGGTTAATGAAACAATACGATAAGTTTAGAAATGAACTCAAAATAATTTAAGAGATCTTCCAAATAGTTCAGGGTCATACCCCGAGCACTTTGAAATCCTTTGGATATTTTGTAGGACAAATTGAACATTTCATATTTTATTCTAAAACTATCCACTAGGATCTTCCAAGACTCAATAAATTCATAGCCTGGGATTTGTTAGCTAAACCTTCATCTACTCTTGCAATTTTAGTTCCTTACAATATTATATACATGCCTTGCAACTACTGACATTTCAGGTGGTGGAACAAGAAGACTCGTCAGGTACACTTTTACAGTATACAACACCATCTTTTCTTGTACTTTTCATACTGTATTTTTATATTTACAAAACTTGTTTGTTAAATAACGATGTCACCCTCTATGAAACTAAAACTGCTAGGCTAGCCATAAAGCCAAAATAAAACTAAAATCAACCAAGATAAAACTCACCTCCGCAACATTCAAAATATAAGACAACACAAAATTTATTCACAAAAATCACAAAACAAAAATTGCAACTAAATTAAAACGCCTCTATTGGATGAACGGTAATCCCTCTAAAGAGGTGACTAATGGTTGCTAACGAGGCTTCCCACGGTCTAAATGAAAGTATGAAACTCATTAAGTTGAGTTTAATAAATTCATTTGGGCTAAGTGAATCTGATAGAAATTGCTGATACCGGAACGAGTGAACCATAGGATCCTAACTGGTGTCTCTCTAATCAGCTTTAATTTGCCCCATAATATTTAAAGAACCATAACCTTAAGGAAATCTGATTTGAAATCATGACTTGACACAATAGAAAACTTAAACTCATCACGATGACGAGCTTATGGCTAGCATTGTTGGTAGCACGACCATCTTCAACAGTAAGAAGATCTACAACAACACATCTTTCTTTAGAATTAAACAACAAGCCATAAGATCTCGAGGTTGTTTTCTTATGCAACATAAATCTTCAACTCATCTTTAGGCCTTTGTGTAGCTCTCCATTGTGTAGCTTCGTTATGCAATATAAGCCCTAACTCGTCTTAGGATTCTGAGGTTGTTGTTTGCCACTACCTAAATCCTCACAATTTCCAAGCTATTTATGCGATCATTTCACATAAATGTAAGCCATAAACAAATAAAAATTACGGGATGAAACACTTAAATAATTTCTCCTCTAAACTAAAACGAAACATTAGGATAGCTTGAGAAGTCACCGAGGTTCTCCTCAGGATCTATGACATCTCCTAGTTCTTCCTCATTTGGACTCTACAACAAAATGCTCTAAATTTAAGCCATTCCTCTTTCACACTTCTATGTGCAATATCGTTGAAAAGTCCTATCCTTTTGACCTCTTTGAAGATAATATTTCTTGATTTTTATTAAGAGTTTTCTTAGGTGACTTCGATTATCTAAGATGAAATTAACTATAAGGGTTTTCCCTTATAGGTTGTTTTTTCGAACCCAACATAATATAAACCTTATTTAATTCCTTATATTAAATAGGGAACTTGTTGTCATATAAAATGGTTTCGCAGAGCAAATAGATTTCATATATTTCTTAGTATATTTGATCAAGTCTCATTCTCAAGTCTTGTGTTTATCCTTTGGGATAGATACAAGGTTTGAGGTATAACGCTCTTTCATTTAAGCTATGAGAAATATAGGGTCGGTTTGCTTTCATATTTTTCTATACTATATATATATATATATATATATATATATATATATATATATATATATAAATTAAACATCTTTCCGAAGCGGGAGATGATATTTCAATTCTGGTGTCCGACATCTTCTAGAGGGCAACTCAACAATCAAAAATAGTGCTGAAAGCTTCCAAAGGGAAACTCCACAACCCAAAATAGTGCCGACAACATCTAGCGATTCAGTTGGGGATAAGCTTCTATCTCCATTATAATTAAGAAATATCATCTTCATATATTGATAATGTGTTCATGTCTCTTATGGACCAAATTACCCTTCTTCCGTTGGCATGCTTTACCCATTTGTATCTTGGGTGAGTACGGTCAACTCTTTTTGGACTTTAGGACCATTGGTTCGATCACTTGCAAACATAGAGGTACAGGAGGCCATTAAGGACTTTTTAATCTTTGTGTGGGGTCGGACCCCCAAAAGGTGTGTTGGTAGACTAGTTCCACCTGGGCATTATGCGTTGTTAAGTTGGTCTTGCATTGGATCCTGAACTGCACTTTTTTTCATCTGAGTTTAATTTGCTATTTTGCAAATTAAATCGGATCTTATCATAGTACACGTGTTCTTTAATTATCCTTCTATTAATTAATTCTTTCTTCTTACAAACTATTTTTACTTAGTTGAAAAAGTTCTACAAATCAAATAATAACTTACTCGGTCCACAGATCGACCTATGTTAATTTTTAGTGTTTGCAATAAGATTACAAAGTGTTTGTGAAATAGCTTTCTTTTTGAAGCTGCTGCAATGGAATTCCCAACGCTCACTTTTTCCTACAACCTATCGATGACTCATGGTGTCCGCAATGTCACACCCACCATCAAGTCCAGAGCAGGATTTGAAGATCTCGAGGTCGTTGTCGGGAAAGCCCCATTTGTCATAATGAAAGTTGCCACTCCAGAGGTTCAAGAACCAACTGCCAAGTTTAACCTGAGTGCCCCTAGGATTTCCCTTATTATAAGAAGGTCTAGAATACTGCCACCATGACACCTACCATGCTGGCTGCCCCCATTTCTGTTAAGGGAAAAGAAGTTATGATCGTCAAAGACTCAACTGAAGGATTGATTGTCCCGCTGTCAGTGTTTGAAATCAGATCAAGTTCGGAGAGTGGACCATTAATCCGAACCCAAAGGAGAAACCACCGTCGAAAGGTTCAGAGAGTTATTAAAGCCCAGATTTCTAAGGAAGTACCTGTTGATGAAGTTCCTCTCTAAGAAGAGTCTAGATTACTAGAAATCTATCCGCTTCTGCAAGGGTGTAGGTTCCATCCCTTAATGGATACTAAAAGGTATGAGAGTATCCAGCAGTTCATTGCTACCTTACCTTCACATCATGGACATGGTAGGGAGAAGAAGAAGCCTACTCCTATCACCCAAGTTAATACGACTTTCCAAAGACTAGCTGCCATAAAAGGTTATTCAGTTGGCGAGTTACTCAAATGAGTGGGACTTGTAGTATCAATTCACATGAAGAAAAAAATTTTAAGGGATGCCAGATCTGTCAGGCGATCTCAAAAGTCAATTGAAGCTTTACCTGCTCGCATTCCCGTCTGGTTCTGCTTGGGAAGTAGAGTTGATACCACCATCACTACTAATAATTTTACTACCACTATACTCACAAGCTGTCGACAAGTTAAGTTGTGTCTGGGTCTAAAATATATACCAATTACCGGTCAAAAGGATGTTATTAAAATTCTAAAGGATAAGATGAGAAGGTTACCCAGTACTGTATCTAGTCCACACCATGGGGAACATACTTCTATTTGACATGCCGATGTTTTTGCTGAGACACTCCGTCTTAAGACACCACCAGCACCGATACGGTCTAGCAAACCCATGGGACAGGATCATGGAATGAAGCCAAGGTTTGAAGTATCTGACATTGTTAAAGCATTTGCTGGCGAGATGGAGAAACAAGTGGAAAACATCCAGCCAAGTCCTCTAGATCTCAAAACACTATAAGAATTAACAATTAAAGAAAAGGTCGAAAAACACAAGGTCAAGATTTTTGAGTTAACCCGAGAACATGGAGTTTACAATGATGATGATGAAGATTTTGACTTCAATGATTATGTCGAGGAAGATTTTTAAGGATGTGCATGTATTCGAGACTAAAAACACTACATCTATGTGTGAAGCTCAACCTCTCATCAAAGAGATTGCTATAGATGAGCTGCATAAGGCTATTTTCTTAAGGGATGAGCAAATCAACCAAATGGAGAAAAGAATGGAAGAGATGGCCGCTGCCATTACCGCCATGACCACAGTTCAAGGACAATCTAAACCACCATAGTTAGCCTCTCCAAAAATCAATCAACATGAGATAATACATATACGAGATGAAAGGAGAGAAGTCACCTCAGTAAATAGAGATGATAAAAAAAAGAAGGATTCTCCATCAAGTGCCATACCAGAAAAGCAATTTAAGAAAATGGTCGAGCAAGTTTGGGAGGCTGAAGCCCAATCTAAGGGTGGTGCATTGGTTTTTAAGGGTAGACCTTACCCGGAGGAGTTCGATGCCGTACCCTACCGTAAAGGCTTTTTGTCACCAAACTTTAAGATATTTGATGGGACTGGAAATCCCAAGCAGCACATAGCACATTTCTAAGCCAGTTGTGGTAATATTAAAGGTAACAAAGCTCTACTCTTTCAACTGTTTGTCAGCAGCCTATCTGGAATTGCTTTCGATTGGTATGTCAAACTACCTAACAGATCAGTCAAGACATTCACCGAACTAGAATAATTGTTCGTGAAAAGATTTGCCGGAGCACAACATCATGTGTCTGTTGGAGAACTCATAGTAGAGAAGCATAAGTTCAATGAAACTTTAGTGGACTACATTTTGAGGTGGAGAAACCTTAGCAAGAAATGTGAACCTCAACTACAAAAAAATCATGAAATTAAGATCTTGCTCAATAGCATCCATGGGCCAGTAGCGTTCATGCACAAGTGACTCACCATTAAATCCTTTGAGAAGCTATTCAACAAAGCTAGCAATCTTCAAGAAGAAGTCAAACATATGGATTCCCATGAGAAGGCCGAGAGGTCCAGGATGACCAGAATATTAAAAAAGAAGTCTGAAATAGTGGAAATGGTTGATAAATTAAAACAATCAATGAAGATACTTACAGAAAATTCCCATCAATCGTCTTCACAGCATGCTCGACAATAGACACAACTATATGACCAGTCCAGCCTGCAACTGCCTCAGGGAGGTTCACACTGGCCAGAAAATATAAGAATATCTTTGGCAGAATAACAAAAAATAGTGTATTCCTTCATAGATGTAGCGATATTCAAGATGTTTAGAAGTCTGATGAAGAATCGTGAGTTCAGATTACCAGATCCAAAAAACCCGAAGAGTTTAACAAGAAAGACCAACCGAACAATTGCACGTATCACAGTTTGCTTGGACACACTGTTGAGGAATGTTTCATCTTCAAAGATTAGCTCATGAATAATCTTAAAGAAGGAAATATAATAATCACAAAAGAATATTTAAAAGAGCCTAAAAAGGGTTCCATAAATATGATTTCGGCTGAGCCAATCTCTTCGATTGACCCGTATACTGGAAAGGATGGATGGAGTATGACTTGGAGCAAGCTTAAGAGGGTCCTAAACCATATCCAGTCTGCTTCAAGACAAACCTCCATTCAGAGTCTTCAGCTTGCCAAGTTTGAGATAAGAGGAAGAAGAAGAATACCATCACAAATGCTGATAGCATGGGGGGTAGGATAGGGGCTGCCTCTGCTAGATTGGTTGTCTCAGATTCGGAGAAGAAAATCCTCGAACCCCTTACCTTGTATTATTATCATTTTTTTTCTCTCCAGGGTCTTATGAATATAATGATTATAATTTTGGCTACGTTCTAACTATTTCTAATGATAACGTGATCGACTATGACTAGTCTAACATCGATCATGATTCCTAAAATGATCCTCAAATTGTGCTTGAGTCTGATGAACTTGTTAACAAGTCTAAAGAAGACATCGACAACACTGCTTACGATAACATTGAGAGTGAGGAACCAATCCTCGAGTGCCATTGTGTACCACTCACCATCAACTTAGATCTTTCAAACAAAGAAGAAACACCGAAAGATTTGATAATGGTATCTCAAGAAGAAGAAATTATAAAAGTGAACTTGATGAGCGAGAGAGTATTACCCCCGAGAATAGCTCTGTTAGTTCAAGGAAAGAAAATAGTAACTCAAGAAGGGCTACTTCTACCTTAGCCAGCAGAATAAATACATAACCAAGTGAATATCAGAGGATCATATAAGTGGATTACAATGTGCTAGCTCATATTAAGAAGTTACCAGCAAAATTAAGCATCTATGATGATCTAATCCTGTCAAAGGAGATGTGAGAGTATCTATTTACAGCATTGCTTGACAAAGAAATTTGTCTAGCTCAGTTTCCAGCAGATACTCAGATGAAATTTGCTCATTGAAAGAACAGTCTGGGGTAACCCTCACAGATGAAGACTTGCCACTCGGTACCGTCGACCATAATCGTCTACTTTATATCTCCGTTAACATTAAAAGATTTGTGTTGTCTAGAGTTTTGGTAGATCCTGGAGCATCACTCAACTTGATGAGCCAACGAACATTGGCCTATCTAGACATTGAAGCCTAGGAGCTTATGGCTGATAAAATGATGCTAAGAGGATTCAACCAAAAGGGAGAGAGAGCCCTTGGATCAATTACATTGCTTATGAAGGTTGGAGAGCTAGTAAGAACCAGTAAGTTCCATATCATTGTTGCCATTTTTTTTGGTTGGAGGAGTTGCCCGTAAGAAGCTGTCGGTCACCGTAATCAAAATCCTGTAGCCTGCTTTGCAATGATGTTTTAATTTACACATATATTTAGTTTTAGAAAAAAATGAAATCAAACTGACCCCATATTTTTTATAGCTTAAATGAAAGATCACTATACGTCAAATCCTGCATCTAACATGATAGATAAACACAAAACTTTTGGATGAGGCTCGATCAAATAAACTAAGGAACATATGACTTCCGTTTGATCTGCAAAAACATTTTGTTTGCCGACAATTTCCCCTATTTAATATAAAAGATTAAAAAGGGTTTATATTAATCTGGGTTTGGACATGCTTCCTATAAGGGCAAGCCCCTATAATTAATTACATCTTAAATGACCAAAGTCACCTAAGAAGACTCTCGATAAAATAATGAAATATTCTCTTCAAGGAGTTTCAAAGGGTAGGAATTTTCATTGAGATTGCACGTGGAGGTGTGAAAGGGGATTGGTTCAAATTTCGAACATTTTGTTGTAGAGTCCAAAGAAGGAAGAACTATGGGATTTCACGGATCCAGAGGAGAACCCTGGTGACTTCCCAAGCTATCCTAATGTTTGGCTTCATTTCTTAGGAGAAATATTTAAGTGTTTCATCCTGCCAATTTTATTTGTTAGGGCTTGCATTAATGTGAAACGATCACAAAAATAGCTTGGAAGATGTGAGGATTTAGGTCGTGATAAACGACAACCTCAGAATCCTAAGAAGAGTAAGGGCTTATATTGTATAGCAGGGCTATACAAAAGCCTAAAGATAAGGTGAATATTTACATTTCATAAGCAAGCTAGCTGTGCTGCCTACCATGCTAGCTTCAAGATCCTCGTTGTGATGAGTTTCAGTTGTCTAGTGTGTCAAGTTATGATGTCAAATTAGGTGGCCCTAAGGTTGAAGTTCTTTAAATTTTATGGGGGCATGTTAAAGTTGATTAGAGAGAAACTAATTAGGATCCTACAGTTCCCTCGTTCTGGAACCATTATTTTCCATTGGATTCACTTAGTCTAAATGAACTTACTAAACTCAACTTAATGAGTTCCATAATTTCATTTAAACTATGGGAAGCCTCGATAGAAACGGTAAGTTACCTCCTCTGATGGGTTCCCGATCATCCGATAGAGACATCTTAATTTAGTTACAATTGTAGTTTTGTGTGATGTTTAAATTTTAAGTTGTTCTATATTTTGAATATTGTGGCGGTGAATTTTATCTTGGTTGATTTTAGTTTTAGTTTTAGTTTAGGTTTTGTGGCTATCCAGATAGTTTTAGTTTTCATGCAGGGTGCAATCATTGTTTAGCATGCAAATTTTGTAAGTAGAAAAAGCATAGTATAAAAGTACAAGAAAGACAACGCTATAAACTGTAAAAACATACCTGGCGAGTCTTCTTGTTCCACCACTCGAAACTTAAAAGACATGTTAAGGCATTTCATGTATAGGTAAAAACTAAAGTTTTGGTAGTTTTCTTGACCCTATGTCATATCTTGATGGGTCCTTAGGAGTTTAATTAAGAATGATTTTGTCAAGAAAAACATATTAAGTTTAGTAGATCTCCGAGGTATCCAACATATCTAGAGAAAGTAGCAGGTCCGTGCTACTCTCTCGCTGCCTGGTGGATAATCTCGAGATTTTTTAAACAAATTATTTTGCTTAATAATTCATCCTATAAATACCCTTAGTGCTCAGTGAGCATTGATGTCTCAATTATCCCTAAGAATAGGGTAATTATTACTCGGAATTCAATTTAAGAATTTTGAGGGTGAAGACCCTTAAAGAGGCAAGTTTAAGAAACTTAGCCACATTTTAACTGGAGCTTATAGTGTTTAAAAGATGTTTTAATGATGTTTACTTATCTTATCCTTATTTAAATTAAACTTGATTTAGCCTAAGTCACTACTAAGCCTTTAAGACTTTAGTGAGTATCTTAGTCATTGCAAATGAAATGAACTTATAAGTGATGGTGATGATTCATGTTTTGTTTTTAAATTCATTTGACATCAAATAGAGGCATTAAATTAGTGAGTTATTGACACCCAAAATCATACCCCTAAGTCTAGGATCATTTAATCGGCTAGACTCGTAAATTTATGTAATTTAATGAAATTTCAAATTTACCCTTTTTAATTAGGACAAGTGAGGTTGGTTTCTACCAGTTAACTCTTTGTGTTTCAATCACCCAAGTATGTTAATTAGAATCAAAGATTTCCATTTCCCTTTCTAAAATTAGGCCTAAATGTTAATTAAGGCTAAATTTCCAAAATTACACATTTGTCCCTACGGCTCTATCACTTCATAATTCATAAAATTTAACCCAAATGACTTTAGAATTTTTATCCTACCTCACTCATGGGTCAATTAAGACATCCGAGGAGAAAGTGTGATTTCTCAAATTTCAATTTATCTATATAATTATTTTTAATGCAAAATAGGATTTTTCAAAGAAAATTCCTAACTTGAGGTCAATCATAATCCCTTAAAATTTTTATTAGAGGTAGGTTTAGACCAGAGAAGCCGTTAGACCAAATTTCATGATTATTTGAATTTTATTTGAATTTTTAGAATTATTTTAAGTTCTGGGGTGTTTATTAATTATAAAATATTTTAAATGTTGAAAAATATCCCAATTGTTCTTAAGTGCTTAGGAAGCAATTTAGAACATTTCCATGAATTTGACTATTTTGGTGATTTTTATGGATTTTTAATTATTTAAATATTTAAAAATAGGCTAGAAAACAAGTTTTTATTTTAAATTTCATTTTATTTTTAGAAAATACCCCTAATCACAGAGAACTCAATAAATAAGTTTCTATAAATTTTTTAGTTATATTTTAATTCTAAAAAGCATTTAAGTGCCAAAATGATATTTATATTGAAAAAAATCAACTTAAGTTACCAAATGAACTCAAAATACTTTAAAATTTTTATGGTGAGTTCTCTGGATTCTAAACAATAGTGGAGATAAAAAATTAAATCATTTAGTTGTTTATGTTCCCCAAAATTAATTTTCTTTTTGTTTTAGGGTTGGTGAAGATTAAGTGTATTCTTAATGACTTAACTCATGAAATTATTTTCAAGTTGGTCAGAGTGAACTTTCCAAAATTTTCTTGAAATTTTCTAATCAACATGCTAATTATCATGATTAATTTATACAAATAATAGACATAAAATTGAAAAATATAGATCTCTGTCTAGGGACCTCCTCTAACTTTGGAAAAATCAGAGGTTGTTCCCTAAGACTGAGGAAACAACATGCTAAAATTTGAAGCCATGGTGATATTACTATATGCATGAGAATCAAAACATTCAAATAAGTGTTTAATTAATTAAAAATAAAATATGCATCAAATGGACTCCAAATCACATTGTTCTCCTCTGTTCACTGAGCAAGAGGGTATTTTTATTTTATTTTTATGATTTTTCTACACCAAGATATGAATCTTTAAAGCTAGGGCTATTTTTTGATTTTTTTAATTCCCTATTTATCTATTTTAACGCGCGGTGTTGAATGGATCATAGGCAGCTCCAAAGGCATGTGTGGTGCACTTTGGTTGGACCCCGCCATCCACGTAGCCGCTGACTCGGCCCGCAATTCATGTAAGGAAGCGCTGTCCGGCTCGATCTCCTCTGTCCATCTGATACACGCGCGATCGGATGGCTCCCCGTCATCATCCCCAATAGAGTGATCCCGTGACTGTCCACACTAAACCCCTAAGATCTTAGCCTAGACTCAACCAAATCACTTTGATTTTGATCTAATGGACTCGTTTAAGTGAGACAAACATATCCATACGGCAATCATATAATTAAATCAAGCCTAATTAAATGGAGCATCAAAATAGGCTTGGGAGGAAGAGGAGATCAATACCTTAGCTCTGAAGAGTGAAGCTTCAATCAGAGGTGCTCCACATGTTCTTTGGGGTCCAAGGAGGCTGGGGATGAAGCCTCTAGCTGTGGTACAAAGCCTAGGTAGGAATTCGACCAAGCCCGATTTCAGGTGTTGGTCTAGAGCTTTGCTAGGGGCTCAGTGGTAGGGGAATTTGATGGGGCTTTTCCTTATCTCACTGTGATGAAGGTGTGGGTGAGTTTAATTAGATTTTTATGAAGTGTAGGAGTTTAATGAGCTCTATCGTGGTTTTAGGCAGAGATTCAAGCTCAAAATTGGGCTTCGACAAGGGGATTCAGGTCATTGTGATGGTTGGATTGCACTGAGGAGATCTCAAAGTGGCTTTGGGATCAACTTGGGGAACTCTCTCAAAGGAAATTTCTGCACTACCTCCATGACAGTAAAGGGGAGCTTTTATAAAAAAATGGCTTAAGGCTTATTGCCATGGCCAATTGAGGAGTAAAATGTGCTGCCTAGGTGGAGGGCAGAGAGACTCCAACATTTAATTTGAATGAGGTCGCCTTTAGATTTGAATTAGGTTTAATCCCATGGGGGTGGCTCTTAGTTTGGCCTTTTTTGGCCAGTAGGCCATCCAGCCAGCTAGGGGGAGGTGGCTAGAAGCTCAGGGAACTTAGGGGAATATGCACAACAATTTAATATGTTTAGGCTTTATTTTGACAAAAATATCCTAAGCTTAAGAAAATATGGAATGAAATCCTTTAATTTAAGGAACATTGGGTCCATGGATTAGTTTAGGTGGTTTTAATAGGTTTAGGCTATCCACTAGGGTCCAATTAATGGCTGTGGAGTCATTAATTTGGTGACTTTGGGGTTGTTGCGCCATCTTTAGTCAATGGGTTCAATGTTGGTTCAAGTTATCAAAGCTTGGGTTTGGGCTAGCCTAGCCATGTCAATTGGCCTAATTGATTGATCAAAATTGTGTAGATGACTTTTATGAAGATTTTTGGTGAATGGTTGAAGTGATTTTGAGTTGAATTGGTGGATCAATTTGAGAGATTTTTGAAATTTGGTCAATTTGGGCATGTTGGGCTAGACATGGGTCTAGGTTGAGCTAGCCTTTATCTAAGTCCAAATTAAATAGTCCAAATGAACAAGGGAGATGTTTTGAAGATTTTTCATGGGGGAATAGAGTGAAAATTTTGGGGCTAAGGCCATCAATTTGGTGAGATTTTGGGACATGGCCCATTTGGGGCAAATTTGAAGCTTTTTGGACTTAGGTTGAAATCAAATGAAACTGAGGCCTCACCAAGGCCAATTAAAGGTTAATTTTGATATATGGGGATGTTATGAAGGTTTTTCAACATAAATTGGGCCAATTTGAGTAGGCCATGGGTTCAATTTGGTGGATCCAAGTCATGGAGCCAAAATTAGGTTTTGACCTAAATCAAAATTGGTTTATAGTAATGGACCAATTGGGATTGGATTTAGTTTATATTAGTCATATAGAAAGTTAATTTGAGCTTAGAATTAAAATTAGGGTAAATTGAGACCAATTTGATAAACATTTGAGGTGATTTAGGGAAAATATGGGCATTTGAAGGGCAATTTGGGGCTTTTGGTCAAAGATGGTCAAAATGACCAAATTGGGTCATGTGGTAGTTTAAGAAAATAAAATTGGGACTACTTAGAAGGTTTTTGGGAATATTTGAGATTTTTTAGCATTTTTGTAATTTTGGGCTAAGTAGGGGTATTTTGGTAATTTGGCCAATTTTTGGTGATTGTGGGTAGTTTGGGTGTTTTTAAGGAGTTTGAAATGATTTTTGAACCAATTTGGGAATTTTAGCCTAATTTGGGGTCCTAAGGGTATCTAAGTAATTTGGGAGAGTTTAGGGGCAAAAGGCTAGGCTGGGTATCCTTGTAGAGTTGGAGTGCCAACCACCATCAATAAGCCATGGACGAATGGAAAGCCCATTTTGGGTCCTCTATGTAGTGGTCTTAGCTAAACCCTAGCCTAGGGCTAGTGGGTTTAGAGGACCACCTACATGAGTCTCCGAAAAGTATCAAGGGACCAATGCCTGTACGTTTAATTTTAGGATTGTGAGTGATTGTGAGTGCAAATATTTACCTTAATCCCTAAACCAACACCCAGGGTCAACCCTAAGGTCTAGCTGACCTAAGGGGACTCTCCTTGAGCTCCTCCATAATGACCCCACCTACCAAGTGATAGAGGTTAGGACCAATAGGTGGAACTTCAAGTTGAGTAAAGAAGAGTATAGAATTTCTAATGGTGAGGGTTCCTTATGTAGTTTTCTAAGAATAGTCAATAGGAAAGTCCTATGGCTAGACTTTAGGTTACTAAAGAGGAAAAACTAAACCTCAACTAAAATTAATATCAACAATCATTGACGTCGAGACCTCTTTCAATGCTCTACTTGGTCAACCATGGATTCACAAACACAACATGGTTCCATCATCTCTACACCAGTGCATTAAGTACTACAAGGAATGACAAGAACATTGCATCAAGGGAGATTTACAACCATTTTCAGCTCATGAAATTGACATTCATGAAGATGCCTCCTACTACGCGCCTTTGAAGAAAATTGCCTTCTCTCGTGAAATTGTAACAAATAAAAGTGAAGATTCAAAAGAATTACAATGGCAAGGTCATTCAACTCTGCTTCAACGATCTTCCACCACCCTTTGCAACAAGTTGGTGGGGTTTCTTTTAGTTCGTGCACCCGAGGTCAAGGTCAGGGAGCTGGACGAGCAAGAACAAATTTAATTGTTGAACGGACTAGGCCGACCATCAACATTGATGATGAAGATAGTTCTGAAGATGAATTAATGATGATAAAACAAAAAAATCCTCAGTACAAGATATCCTTAGGAGATACAGAAAAAAGAAAATATGAGATAATGTATGATCGAATAAACCACTATGTGAACACCATGACCCTTACTCTGATTCCTCCTCAAATGGTCGAGAGTTTAGAGTTTAAGAAAGTCTGTAACACTGGTTCAAAGCCAATCAAAGTTTATCGTGCTTCTACTTCTACTAACCTTGAAAATCATGTAAATTTGGATAAGGAATTTAATGAATTAATGGAATTGCCTTTTGGTTACTTTTTGCCTTGTGTACAAAATTTAATTCAGCAGGGACATTTGCCGAAGTAAATACCAAGAGATAAATTACAACTTTTCGAAAAATTATGGGATGTTAAAAGTCAAACTCCCAGCTCAGAAGAGGGTCTCAGATTTGGTACAGTCGAACCAGTCGATGATTTAGAATTTTGCATGGTTGTCACTAATAAATCAAAAGAGGATTGCCTCGATATAGAAGATGAAACTACTGATTAGCTAATAGAAGATGCCCCGCCATAATTTGAGAAAGAAATAAAATCAACTGTCGATGAATTGAAGTAAATTAACCTCGGCATAGAAGAACAGCCCCGACCAACATTTATAATTTCTCTACTAAACGATGAATAATTTATAAAGTTGATTAAACTATTAATAGAATTCAATGATTGTCTTGCATGGAGTTATAATGAAATATCAGGACTGTCAGTAGAAGTTGCAGTTCATAAACTTGTGGTGGCAAGACATGACCTGGGTAAAACAAACTCCCAGAAGAATGCGCCTCAAGATAGAGCAGCAAGTCATTGTCGAGGTAAATAAATTAATAGATGCTAACTTCGTAAAATAAGAGCAATACCTAACGTGGTTAGCTAAAATTGTACTGGTTAGAAAGAAAAATAGACAAATCCATGTATGTGTCAACTTCAGAGATTTAAACAAAGCATGTCCCCAATACCAAAAATGAAGGTGGACATCATTTGGACACATGAAATTTTCTCCTTTATGGATGGATTGTCGGGGTGCAATTAAATCAAGATGGCTCCAGAAGATGCAGCACTTAAAGCCTTCAAGACACTTTTCGGGATTTTCTACATACATGTATGTCATTTGGTTGAAGAACGTTGGAGCAACATATCAACAAGATATGACGAAGATTTTTGATGATCTCATTCACAACCAAGTGAAATGCTACATGCATGATTTGGTCATCAAGAGTAAACAGAAAATAGACCATTTATATGATTTGAGGATCGTGTTCGAATGATTAAGATGAAATGAGCTTAAGATGAATCCCTTCAAGTGCGCCTTCGGTGTTACCTCTGGGAAATTTCTAGGATTCGTTGTCCATCATCGGGGAATCGAGATAGACCCGAATAAGATTAAAGCTATCTTAGAAATGCCTCCTCCCAAAACCTTGAAATAACTACATCCCTTCCAAGGGAAGTTGGCATATTTGAGACGCTATATTTCTAATCTTTTAGGTAGGTTTCAGCCCTATTTGGCATTAATTAAAAAGGACGTCAAATTTTTTTGGGAAGAGAAATGCCAGCGGCCTTTTGAGGACATTAATTAGTATTTAATGACACCTCCTATTTTGGCAGCCCCTATCCCGAGAAAATTGTTGATACTTTATACAACGGCCTTAGATGACTCTCTTGTTGCCCTTTTAGCCCAAGCCAATGAAGAGGGTATGGAAAACGCACTATACTACTTGTGTCGTCGTCTAATACCGATGGAGTATGGTATCAACCAATTGAGAAGAATTGTCTAACATTAATTTTTGCTGCCTAGAAACTCAAACATTACATGCTTTCTCATAAGATTACCCTAATTTCAAAAGTTAATTCGTTGCAATATTTGATATCCCAACCAACACTCTCTGGACATCTAGCCAGATTGTGGATGATTTTATTGGAATTTACTATAACTTTTGTTCCCCTCTGTGCTATCAAAGGACATATTTTAGAAGACCTTTTCGCTGCACACCCACTTCAAGCTGGGTCCTCTCTTAATGAAGAGTTACCAGATGAGCAGGCGTTACAAATGGATTTCTCTAATGCGCAATGTTGGGTGATGTACTTCAATGGAGCTTCGTTAGCCAGAATAAATAAATGATCAGGCACAGTTATACCAGGCAAAGCCAGAATTGGTTTGGTTTACATCACACTAGATAAAGGTATGTTTAAGTTCTCATACCACCTGTCAAAGTCGTGAACTAACAATGAAGTAAAATATGGAGCCTTAATCACCAGATTGGAATCAACAATCTTGATGGATATAAAGATATTGTTATCTATGGCGACTCACAACTCTTCATCTAAAAAGTCACTGGACAATACAAGATTTTAAAATCAAGGTTAGAAGAATATCATCTGTACACGATGAAGCTGTTAGAGCAGATTCCCAATGTTCGAGGAGATAATGCCCATGCTGACGCTCTAGTAAAACTTGCAAAAGAATTGGTGTGTCCCCCAGAGGATTCTATGAACATTACAGTACAAGGATAATAAGTTTTATCTCGAATCAACCTTGACAATGTACACAAGCTTGAAAAAGAAGAAGAAACCTGATTTCTATTATTGATATCAATGAAGATTATTGTAAGCCATTAATAGAATATTTGTAAACTGGAAAGATGTCGGAAGATAAGTCGGAGGCACACCACATCACAAGAAGGGCTATGTCATACGCCTTAGTGGGTGATGTCCTCTACATAAGATCATTTGATCAAATGGGGCTACAAAGTTTAAGCGAAGCACTAGCACATAATATTGTCAAAGAGGTACCTGTCGGATTGTGTGGCGCTCACTAATCAGGGCTAAATATGAAAATGAAGATCAAAAGACATGGATATTATTGGTCGTTAATGACGTCCGACTGCATGGATATAGCTAGAAGATGTCACCAGTGCCAAATGCATGGGGTGGTCTTGCACCAACCTCCGAATGTGCTACAGCTGACTGTTGTTTCATGGTCATTTGAGTGTTGGGGCATGGACATATTAGGTCCGATAGACCCTCCATCCTCTATGGGATACAAATTTATACTTGCCGCTACAGATTACTTTTCCATATGGGGAGAGGCAGTACCTTTACGAGAGGTTATAGCACAACACATCCCTTAGTTATTCAAAATCTAAGTCATTAACTATTTTGGAGTTCCATGCAGAATAATCTTTGATAATGGGATAACCTTCGAAAGCACAAAAATCAACAATTTCATCAAACAATAGGGGATAGACTAGAGATACTCTATGATTTACTATTTCAGGGTAAATGGCTTAGCCGAACCCTTGAACAAGACACTGGTATAAGTTTTGAAGAAGACACTGGATGAAAACAAAAGAGATTTGCATAAAAGATTGTTAGAAGCTTTGTGGGCCTACCAATAAATGTTCAGGACTCCCACTAAATGTACACCCTACATGCTCGTGTACGAGTCTGAGACCGTATTACTACTAGAGGTTCAGAAGCCATCTCCCAGAGTCGTTGTAGCCAATCAACTTACAATAGAAGAAAGTGCAAAACTCAGACTTGAAGAATTAGAAAGTCAAAGGAAAACGACTAGAGGCACATCAGCATTTAAAGCTTTACCAAGCAAAGATGACACAAGCTCGTGACAAAGTGGTCTACCCAAGGACATTCTAAATTAGTGATCTCGTTCTTGTTCTCAAAAAGCCTATTCTTGCAAGGTAGGTGGAAATTTGATCCAACTTGGGAAGGAACATTTGTCATTGAAAATGTCTGCATAGGAGGAGCCTACCTGCTAGTGGATTTTCGAGGCGAAAGACCCAGGTTGCCGATCAATGGCCAATACTTGAAGACATACTATGCAACTTGACGCTGCTTGGAATTGTCTTTTTCAAATTTTGATTATTCTGGAGTTAATTATTTGGCCAAACTTCTGTGACCGGTTCCAAAATTTTGCAGTAAAATTAACCTCAATAAAATGAAAACTTCTGCAGCTACATACTTTAATTTTCTCTTCTTTACCTTAAATTTTTGATATTTTACTAAATTAAAAAAAAATATATACACATAAATAAATGATTTTTTTACCAACATAAACTAAAATTTTCTTTAAAAAACACTTTGTTTTGTTCTTGTTCCTGCTAAATTTCAGCACACTATTGTTTTTTCCGTTGTTTGCATAGAAAATGTCAGGACAGAAGCTGATTATCGCTTTTAAAGATGGTTGGAAGCTCGCACTTAATGAAGAAAGGGCACCACAGTGTGGCACCAAAGATTTTGACATTGACTTCAGTCAAGTCGACATGGACTATGAGGGTCCCCTGATGAACGTGGTTAGCCGTCGAGAAAAAGAAGGGCTACCATCGCTGCTAAAGATCAGCACCAAGGAGAATTCCTCACTAAAACGAAAGAATGTAATAGTGTAGGAAGATCCGATTGAAGGGACTAGTTGCCTGTTGTCTATGATAACTGCAACTACCGGGGGCCTAGTCACTGCTAATGATGAAAAATTATCAGATGCACCGCTGCAGAAAACTCAACGCAGAAATGCCAACCGAGGAAAACATAAAGCTTTCCTACATGAAGAAAGAAGACCCCAACATGAGGCAGAAAATTTACTCACACCTATTCCTGAGGGGAAAATCTACAATCTAGATATGAGAGAGACTTCCTCTTGTCTGAGTTTGCTAAAGAGTTTGAGATACTAGAAGTTTCAGATGATCTTTATAAGGCTTGCCTGACATGTAATGCCAAAATTTCCATACATACACCAACTTCTGGGGCATTTGTGGAATGCCCAGACTGCAATGTTCTCCACCTAGAATGCTACAACACTCTGGAGGAGTACACAACAGTCGATGACAGATTTCAGGTCATCATTCACCTACTGGGGGAGTCATATATCTTGCTAGATACAGAGTGGGTTCAGTGCTAGTTTTTAAATAAAATGGAGTAGACATCACCAAACACTTCATTTTAGGGGTACGACACCGCAGGGTGTGTGAACTTTCCAAAGAATGGATGACAGAAAAATGCCAAATGAATTCCAGCCAAATCCAGAGTTGGAAGAGCTACTGCCTTATGAGCTATGAGAGTGTTGCTCCTCTAAGCACATGCAAAGGGAACTCTTATTCTGGAGCATGGTTCAATAGGTCAGCTAGATCAGGAGCTCACCCCACCAGGGATGGACATTCAGAGGATACTTTTTGTACTGCGTTTCGACACAACAAATATAATGATATATATACTAGATATGCTCAACTTGTGATATGTACCTAGCATGAGATATTTTCAGATGTACATTGATGCATTCAGCATATTTACCTTTTGAAACTTTAACATGTACTCAATATGTAACACTTGTTGAAGTAAATAAATGAAATCTCTTTCAGAATTTTATCTGTTTGTTCAATTGCCTTTCTGTGTGATGAATAAAGAGCCATAGAACCATATGCTGGTTCTGAACTACAAAGAACAAAGAACAAAACAATAAAAACTTAATAAAAAGTTCAAATAAAACACTCTTTTAAATGTTAATCAACCAACAAAACCTTAATTTTGGAAAACATATTTTGAAAATTAAATGTGATAAAAACAACATGAAAAATGAAAATAAATTTGTTGAGTTATTTCTCTCAATTTCGAGGTCTCTTACTCTTTGCTCACACGGCACAACCGTCCTTGTCTGCACTAAATCTCACAAAATTTTACATATCTTCCTCACCAATGTCAGCATTATCACAGGACACTTATCTATGAGTTCAACACTACAAACTCTTTGTAAATTTCAATTTTCATTTTGGAATCAGTCCCTAAGTTTTGATTCTCTCTTTTTAAGGCCGGTCTCTAACTTCTGATCCTCATTTTGAGATTGATCCTTCAATTTTAATTCTCTAACTTCTGATTCCCTCTTTTGGAGGTCAGTCCCTAACTTCAAATCCTCATTTTGAGATTGATATTTAAATTTCAATTCTCATTTTAGAATCAGTCCCTAACTTCTGATTCCCTCCTTTCGAGGTCGGTCCCAAACTTCTGATCCACTTTTTGAGATTGATCCTTAAATTTTAATTCTCATTTTGGAATCAGTCCCTAAATTTTGATTCCCTCCTTTCGAGGTTGGCCCCTAACTTCCAATTCTCTTTTTGAGATTGATCCTTAAATTTCAATTCTCATTTTAGATTCAATCCATAAATTTTGATTCCCTCCTTTCGAGGTTGGTACCTAACTTTTGATCCATTTTTTGAGATTGATCCTTAAATTTGAATTCCCATTTTGGAATTAGTCCCCTACCTCAGATTCGATCCTTTTGTGGTCGACCCCTATCTTCTAATCCTCTTTTTGAGATTGATCCTTAAATTTTAATTTTCATTTTGGAATCAGTCCTTAACTTCTGATTTTCTCATTCGAGGTCAGTCCCTAACTTTTGATCCTCTTTTTGAGATTGATCCTTAAATTTCAATTCTCATTTCAGAATCAGTCTCTAAATGCTGATTCCCTCCTTTTGAGGTCGGTCCCTAACTTTCGATGCTCTTTTTGAGGTTATCCTTAAATTTCAACCCTAATTTGGGAATCGGTCCTTAAATTATGATTCCCTCCTTTTGAGTTTCGTACCAAAATTTCGACTCTCTTTCTGAGATTGATACATAAATTTTAACTCTCATCTCCGGGTCAGTACCTAAATTCTAATTCATCTCTTTTGAGATCAGTACCTAAATTTTAATTCCCTCCATTTTAGGTCGGTACCAAAATTCTGATTCTCTTTTTGAGATTGATCCCTAAATTTCAATCATCATTTCAGGACTGTACCTAAATTCTGATTCATATCTTCCAAGGTCAGTACTTGAATTTTGACCCTTCTTTCCGAGATTTATAACTAAATTTCAATTCCCATCTTGGGGTCAGGACCTATATATTGATTTCATCCTCTGTAAACACCTAAAGCTTGAAAATTTGAAACCTACTCTTTTATTCCCAGCAAGAGTTTCTACTCCTTGATTTCGATCAAATATTCACCTGCTATATTCTCCAACAGAAACAACCAGCACTCAAATCTTACACTCCTTTTTAGGTCTAATGACTTAAGAGTATGTGTTGGTCTTGTTGATCTCGTCGATCAATGCCAATAAGTGCGGTGTGCTTTGCCTAGCACACCACACCTAATGAGAGTCCATTTGTTGAACTCACTTTTGGTTGAGATTTAGTTTTCCCTCTTTATTTGCCTAAGGTCTAGCGTAGGACTTTTTTTGTTGACTTTTCTTAAGAAACATGAAAAGGAACCCTCACATTTAGAGATTTTAAACTCTTCCTTCATCAACTTGAAGTTCAACATATTGGTCCTAACCTCTAGCACTTAATAGGTGGGGTCAGTATGGAGGATCTCAAGGACAGACCCCATAAGACTGCTTGACCCTAGGGCTGACCCTAGGTGTCGGCCTGGAGCTAGTTCACTCACTACACTCACTATCACCTATATCCACTCACAACCCAAAACTCAAAATTGTTGACTTTGATCCCTTGACATTTTGGGAGGCTCATGTAGATGGCCCCTTAGACCCACTAGCCCTAGGCTAGGGTTTAGCTAAGACCAGTACATAGAAGACTTAAATGGGGATTTCATTGCTCCATAGCTCATGTAGGGTGGTTGGCACACCAATTCTGCCAAAGTTTCCAATTTGACCTTTTTACCCTTAAAACTACCCAAATTACCTAAACACCCTCAAATCCCAAGTTTGGCCGAAAATTCCAATTCCACCAAAAATACCAAAATTTGTTCAAAAAATATTTCAAACCATTTCAAAACCTAAATGGCCCTAAACCACCTAAATTGCCAAAATTACCAAAATACCCCAAAATTTGCCAAAATTACAAAAATACCCTTGGCACCCCAAACTTTACCAAAACCTTAAAAATTATCTCAGGTGTCTCCAAAACCAATTTGGGACCCTTCAATTGAACTCAATTTGTCCAATTTGACCATTTTGACCAAAACCCCCAAATTGTGTTTAAAGTCTCAATTTCCCCAAGTTCATCCCAAATGTCCATCAATATAGACCCAATTTCCCTCAATTTAATTTTAAACTCAAATTCACCTTTTATATGATCGATTAAAAAGAAATCCAAGCCTAACTAATCTTAGGATTCTGAGGTTGTCGTTTGTCGTGACCTAAATCCTCACAGCTTCCAAACCATTTGTGTGATCGTTTTACATAAATGTTAGCCCAAAAAAAATAAAATTTGCAGGATGAAACACTTAAATAATATCACCTCTAAAATAAAACCAAATAATAGGATAACTTGGGAAGTCACTAAGGTTCTCCTCAGGATCTATGACATCCCCTAGTTCTTCCTCTTTTGGAATCTACAAGAAAACTCTCCAAATTTGAGCCATTCCCCTATCACACTTCTATGTTTGAGCTCGTTGAAAATTCCAATTCTTTTGACCTCTTTGAAGACAATATTTTTTTATTTTTATCGAAAGTTTTTTTAGTTGACTTCAGTTATCTAGAATGTAATTAACAATAATAGCTCTCCCTCAAAAGAAGCTTTTCCAAACTCAGCCTAGTATAAACCCTATTTAACTATATATTAAATAGGAAAACTTATCGGCAAATAAAATGGTTTCGAATACCAAATGGATGTCATATATTTCTTAATTTACTTGATCGAGGCTCATCCTCTAGTCTTGTGTTTATCTTTCGAGATAGACACTGAGTTTAAGGTATAACACTCTTTCATTTAAAATATGAGAAATATGGGGTC
>NEWO01000354.1:301574-356018 GCA_003013225.1 Phalaenopsis aphrodite | reverse complement strand
AATATAAAATGATACACGTGGAAAGAAAAACTCTCAATATAAATCAAACCTTAGTATTTTAGGCATTTTCATTATTCTGAAATTTTTGCATTCCTTCTCCAAATTTCTATTTCACCTGGTCTATAATATTAGTAGATTTCTACACATATTAATCATTAAAGAAACTACAGTGTAATGAAATTTTTAAATAAGCATAAAACTAAAATATTAAACAAGCACAATAATTCCTAACACAATCACAATACTTAAGAAAACAATTACAATTAAAATGCAAAATAAAAATCAAATTACATTACAAATTACAACTCAACATCTATTATACTACACATGCAAATCTAACTACCACACTAACATTATAACAAAAATTAAAAATCATCCAACTACAACATAATAACAAAAATGAAAGTCCAAATACACACAAACATCCATTTCTATTACAAAAGATCACAAAAATAAAAGTAAAAGTACAAGTACATCAATTACATTGAAATATCAAAATCTCAAACTATGTCTTCATCTGCTTGATCAGCAGGTGGATTTGGCTGATAGTGAGTATATCGAGAGCACTCATGGAAGATAACATCACGCTCACCTCTGTAGTGTCGGGTCTGATCTTCGTAGTAAGCTATCTCAAAATTTGAATCCCTTTGAAGGAACTCACTGTCATAATCATGTCGACGTTCTAAACCTCCAATCTTTTCATTTATTAACTCTATGCTCTTCCACTGTAAGATCAACTCATTCATTATATCAGTCAAAGTAAGGGAACTAAAAGGTGGAAGGTCATAACTTGTAGAGGGGACATCTCTACTAGTAGAAGGTTCTTGACTCCTACTTCCAGTTTTCCATTTCTCATGGGATTCATAAGTTTTCAATTTAGCTTTACTAATGGGTTTCATAGCGTGAACCCATTCCTCATCTCCTACAACTTTCACTCCAGAAAGTTGGCAAAGTGCATAAATAAGAAAAAGATATCCTAGACCTCCACTTGTTTCACTCCTTGCCGTAGTCATATTCTTAAAAATAATTCTTCCCACTTTATAGTTCTATTATTCTGAATAAAGAAATTCAGAATAGCTCTATCTCTAGTTATCTCACTATGGTGATAAGTCGGTAACAGAGTAGAGGAAATAAAATAGTGCCACGTCTTAGAGGTGGCATTCAGCATGGAAGCAGAAAAATTTACCCGTTCTCGTTGCTTAATCATCCGTGTACCTTTCCCATAAGTGAGAAAGTTGATCACATCATTCAGGGGGCCTTCCATACTATTGAAGGGTTCATAATGACAGCTATAAGAGTGACTTTGTAGAAGTTGTTAATGCGGGCGGCATTAAATTCAACAAGAAATCCCCACACCTAAACGATTCCATCTTCATGGTAGAATACGTTAGCATAAAATTCCTTCACAATATTTGCTGCGGCCTTATTAGTGGTGTAACAGAAGCTTTCCCACCTCCGCTCGGCAATAACTCTTTCAATTTCTCCTCCCAGACTTTCAAAAACTTGATCTTGTATACACTTCTTTCCTTCAAATACTGAAGTAAATCTTGATTGAGCCTACACATTAATGAAGTGATACTCGTCAAATTCAATTCGTCTCTTTTGACGTGGAGAAATTTCAATCTAATCACAATTGTAGAAAAATTCAAAAATATACTTCAAATATTCAAATAATGGCTTCCAAAAGTAATTCTAAGAGTTCAACACTAAGTTTCATGAATTTTCGTCCCAATATTTTCTTCACATTCTCAAATTTTTGGATCTCCTCAATGTGGAAGAAATTCATGGTAAAAATTAAATTTTTTTAGTTTGGAGTGAAGCTCTTACCTAGAGATGATCAAATCCGGTGTAGAAAAGCCTTGAAATCACCTCCCAATCCAAGATCTCTCAAGCCCTAGGTAAAAAATTGCATTTTTAGGAGGAAGAGGATGACGAATAGTTGCGGTTGACTGGTCAAAATTGCGGTTAAAGGTGTTTTTTCACGAGCTTGCCGTTGGCGGGGTGTTCGATGCCATCAGTGCGCTCTATTGAAATTTAAAAATAACTCTCAGGAAAAATCCACCGTTGGCGGAGTTGAGGGCGCCATCGGCTGGCTCTATTGATTTGGTTCAATTTTCAGATTTTTTCAATTTCGATTAATTTTAAGCCTAAACGACATCTGTTTAATCATTATAGACATAATTTTAAGTGATTAAATGATGTACTTATCACAAATAAACTTTCACAGCATAAAACATCACATATATATATAAATTCCAAGAGTTACAATTTATGTTACATAACACACCTAATTTTAATCTTTTTTCAACATCAATACATTAATTTAGCGTCGTCATCCAAGCCACAATATTCAAAATGCTGAAAGGAAAACATCCTATGCTTAGTCTCAACTACACAAAGATCTAAAAGCATAATTATAAAGCCAAGCAAATGCAAAGTTCAAACTAAATTACACTCATAAAGACAGGTAGCAATATAAATCTACTATTCATCAGATTCAGTACTAGATTCTTCTCCAAGATCACTCATTGCTTGCACATGAACGAAGAGGTTGTAGAAGGGTCGGTATGGAAATTCTTCGGTAGAATCCTCTTCTATCAATTTCATCCTCCTCATCTGCCGTATCAAACTATCTTCTAAATGTCCAGAGTAAGAGGAATGTTATTTCATCATCCAGTCTAGATGATTGAAGAAATCAGAGATATTATTAATTGCATTCATGACATTTTGTACATCCTTCTCCAATTTCTTGATTCTGCGCAGGATCACCAGAGTCTTGTCAGGAACTAAGGGTTGAATTGGTAGTGAAGTCTAAGACGATTGATCTACCATAATAGTCATGTCATTTTCATCATCAAAAGCTGGGAATCTCTCAGTTGGGTCAGAAGGCTTCCAAGGTAGATTGTGGAAGGGTGTACAAGCCCATAAGTTGATCCATGAACGATCAGGCCCAAAAGCGACTTCACAATTATAGATCCAATATCGATCGGCAGTCCCCTTCGGATGTAGTAATTCAGAATAACACTTTCTTTAGAAATTTTACCGATCCTCATCGTCGGCAACAGTTTTGCAGAAATGAAGAAGTGCCAATGTTTCGAAATAGGATTTAAAAGTGTCGCAGAAAAACTCACATACCCATTTTCTCTCATTTTCTAGTCTTCAGTTTCGTCTGTTAAATATTGGTAAATTTCATTCATCTGGTTTCTTGTCGGGAGGAAGTTGAAATTGTGGCAGACAAGAACATTCTCAATCATGTATAATTCATTGATCCTTGCAGGAGTGAAAGTGATCCATCTACCTCGCACATAAACGTCTCCTTGGTTGATTCCGTACATTTTTCAAAAAATTCCTTCACCACAGGAACAACCACGGCGGCGGTAGTATAGTACAACACTTCCCATCTTTTCCACACTATCATCTCCTCAATTATCTTTGAGGGATTATTCAATTTGTGATTTACAATTCCTTGTTCCTTGATCAATCTTTTCTTCATCAGTACCTTGTTCAAGATTCACCTATACTAATAAACTTTTGCCTGATAAACACTTGCATTCTGGGATTATCAGGGGAACTAGACACTATATGAATGAAATTGGTGGAGTTTCACTTCATTTTTAGGGGAAATATGAACTTAGGAATCGAATTTGGGAGATTAAAAGGGTTAATTTGGCCCAAAAATCGCCAAAAACCGCCATTCAAACTCCAGAAATTGCCATCTCGCCGGTCTCGCCATCGGCGGGATCGAGGGTACCGTCGGTGAGCCTCTATATTTATTTTGCTTAGACTCTCAAGAAAAACCCACCGTCAGCGATGTCGAGGGCTCCATCAACGCCCAAGGCAAAAATTGCACAGTTTCACTCTAGTCCAAATGTGTTCCAATTTTTCTTTATGGATCTAATTCTTATGATGATTCAGTGTAAATAAGAGTAGTATAGTTTAATACTACCACAAACTAATGATAATTTTAAATAAAAACTACTATAATCGCAATAAAGGTAAAGATAACTATGGGTTATCTCCCATAAAGCGCTTGGTTTAACTTCGTCAGCCCGACCTATTCAGGTGTTATTCAGGTTGACTGATCATTAAAACCTCTTAAAGATTTGGTCTTTTACCCTCAAAATATGGTTTTAATATGTGTCCATTTACTTTAAATCTATTTCCAGTCTTTTGATCTTCAATTTCAACAGCTCTGTAAGTATAAACTTGAGTCAAAGTAAAGGGTCCTAACCAACAAGACTTCAATTTCCCAGGGAATAACTTCAGCCTAGTATTGTAAAGCAAAACTTCCTGTCCTGGTTCAAAGTTCTTCTGGTTAATCTTCCGATCATGCCATACCTTTAATTTCTCCTTATAAATTATGTCGTTATCATAAGATTCATTTCTTAATTCTTCGAATTCATTTAATTATAATAATCTCTTTTTACCAGCATCTTTCAAATTATAATTGAATTCTTTAATCACCCAATATGCTTTATGCTCTAATTCTACTAGTAAGTGACAAGTCTTTCCAAAAATCAATCTGTAAAGAGTCATTCCAATAGGAGTTTTATAAGCAGTCCTGTAAGCCAATAATGTAGTATCCAGTCTAGTAGACCAATCTATTCTACTAGGGTTTATAGTCTTTTCAAGTATTTGTTTAATCTCTCGATTAGAAACTTTAGCTAACCCACTGGTTTGAGGAGGATAAGCAGTAGAGATTCTATGAATAATATTAAACTTTTCTGCCAATCTCTAAATGTATTTATTTCTAAAATGGGATCCTTCATCAGTGATAATCATTCTAGGCATTTGGTATCTAGTGAAAATCATTTTTTTTAAATCTTGAAACACTTTTAGCATCACAACGAGGTAAAGCTTGTGCTTGAATCCACTTAGAAACGTAGTCTACTGCAATGAATATAACTAAGTTCCCAAATGAAGGAATAAATGCTCCCATGAAATCTAATCCCCAAACATCAAAGATCTCAACTTCTAACATAAAATTCAGAGACATTTCATTCTTTTGAATATATTTCCTACTCGTTGACATCGATCATAAGTTTTTATGTATCTATAAAGATCTCTAAAAGTAGTAGGCCAATAAAATCTAGCTTGTAAAATTTTATAAGCAATTTTATCAATCCCAAAATGTCCTCCAAATTCAGAATCATGACATTTCTGAATGATTAGCTCAGTTTCTTCATAAGGTACAGATCTTCTAATAATCAGATCCTTACATTATTTATATAAATAAAGCTCATCCCAAAAATATGCTTTCACATCATGAATGAATTTCCTTTGTTGTTCCAGTGTCAGCATAGGTGGCAAAATATCACTTACAATATAGTTAACATTATCAGCATACCATGGTATTTTCCACTCATTAATATTATAATGTTGTTCATCAAAGAAACTGATCAAATTCTTGCATCAAAAGTATCCATCTAATCAACTTTGGTTTTACATCATTCTTTTGCATTAGATATTTAATAGTAGAGTGATCAGTGTGCACAGCTCATTTATCTCCAATTAAATAAGATTTAAATATGTCCAAAGCATACACAATGGCCAGTAACACTTTTTCAGTAACAGTATAGTTAATTTGTGCATCATTAAGAGTTTTACTAGCATAGTATGTAACTTTAAAAATCTATTCATACCTTTGTCCAAGAACAACTCCAATAGCATAATCACTAGCATCACACATCAATTCAAATGGATTCTCCCAGTTAGGTGAAACTATAATAAGGGCTGTCATTAATTTTTCCTTTAATAACTCATAAGCAATTAAACAGCTTTCAGTAAATTCAAATTTCTTGTCCTTTTATAAAAGTTGGCATAGAGGTTTAGTAATTTTTAAAAAATCATAAATAAAACACTTGTAAAAACCAACATATCCAAGAAAACTCCTAACCACTCTTACATTAGTAGGATGTGTTAGTTTAGATATAACTTAAATTTTGCAGGGTCTGCTTCCATACCATCTTTTGAAATTTTATGCCCTAATACAATTCCTCCTACAACCATAAATTGACATTTCTCCCAATTCAGAACCAAATTAGTTCTTTCGCATAACTCTAACACTTTTTCAAGATAATTTAAGCATGCAATAAATGATGTTCCAAATACAGAGAAATCATCCATAAATACTTCCAATCTATCATCAATTAACTTACTAAGTGTAGACATCATACATCTTTAGAATGTTGCAGGTGTATTACATAAATCAGAAGGTATTCTTTGAAAAGCAAAAGTTCCAAAAGGACTAGTAAATATTGTCTTTCCTTGATCCTCAAGAGGAATAGGAATTTGATGGTAACCGGTATATCCATCTAAAAAACAAAAATATTTGAGCACAACAAGTCTATCTACTATTTGGTCTAAAAAGGGTAAAGGGAAGTGATCTTTCCTGGTGGTAGTATTTAATTTTCTATAATCAATACAAATACGCCACCCAGTAACTTGTCTCATAGGTATTAATTCATTATTTTTATTTGTCTCAACAGTCACTCCTCCTTTTTTAAGAACACAATGAATTGGACTTACCCACGCACTATCTGAAATAGGATATATAATCCAGTGTCTAACCATTTCAAAATTTCCTTCTTAACAACTTCTTTCATCATTGGGTTTAATCTCCTTTGTGGATCAACTCTTGGTTTATATTCTTCATCTAATATAATTCTGTGCATACATATCAGAGGACTGATTCCCTTAATATTAGCTAAGGTCCAACCAAAAGCTTTCTTACATCTTTTCAATGTATCTAACAGTCTTTGCTCTTGCAAATCATTTAATTTTGTAGATATATAGCTTCAAGTGTATATATGAAACACATACTTCAAGTGGCTAGGCAATATTTTCAACTCAAGTTCAGGTGGTTTTATAATTAACAGAACTAGATTCTTATCAGCATTTTCTGTAATATCCAACATCTCAAATCTTTTCTGAACATAATCTAATTGCACTAATAAAGCTCTTCCATAAAATTTTTAAAATTCTCCTAGTCCTAATCTTTTTAAAATTGATAGAGGCATAAGATTAATGCTGGCTCCCAAATCTCATAAAGCGCTTCCATAAAATTTTTCAACGATAGCACACGGTATAGTGAAACTGCCAGGATCTTTTAATTTTTCTGGAAGCTTTATCTGAGTAATTGCAATACACTCTTTGCTAAGTGCAACCGTTTCATTATCCGTGAACTTCCTTTTCTTGTTCAGAATTTATTTCATAAATTTCACATAATTGGGCATTTGCTCTAAAGCTTCTACGAAGGGAATATATATCAGTAACTTCTTAAGAATTTCTAAAAAATTAGAAAATTGTTTATTCTATTTGTCTTGCTTCAATCTTTGAGGAAACGGTGGTGGAGGTTTCTCCACAGTAATTTTCATTGGTGTACATCGCTAATCTAAATCTAGGTATTCATGATCATTTTCTTTATCAGTATCCACTTTCTCTTTTTCAGTTTTCGTTTCTTTTTGTACTCTTGTCTCCAATTCTTTTCCACTTCGTAATTGTATTGATTTTATCTATTCTTTTCCTTAATCTTTGAGATTTGGTTCCACAGTACTAGGAAAAGTTCCCAATGTTCGGTTACTAAGCGCAATAGTGATATGCCCTAATTGATTTTCAATATTCTTAATAGCAATTCCTTGATTTTGTAATTGATTTCCTTGAATTTGTAATTGATTTCCTTGATTCTGCAATTGTTGACCCATGTTTAATATCAGCTCTTCCAAAGACAACTTCTTCTCCTTAATTTGAGTGTTATTGTTAAATCTTGGATGATAAGAAGTTCTATAGTTAACATTTCCTTGGTTGGATGAATTTTTTAATGGGTTCACTGGGTTGGTCGCTCATTATTGATTTGTAGAAGAATTGTTATTTGAATTAAATTTGGTTGATTCTTCCAAGCTGGGTTATAATAGTTTGAATAAGAATTGTTGGGTCTATTAATTGCATTTAATATCTCATATGAAGGTTGAACATCCACAAATTTCCCAAATGAATTCTCTTCCATCATAAATGGTGTTGGAGAATAATTCATCCCATAATGATCTAATTTATTTGATATTGCAACAATCTGTGAAGCTAACATGGATATTACATCAGAATCATGGATACTAGCTACTCTTTTAGGATTTACCCTTTAAGAGGGCCATTGAAAGTTGTTGGTAGCCATCTCTTCTATTAACGAATAAGCCTCATCAAAAGGTTTTGACATTAAAGAATCACTAGCAGCGACATCTATAATCGATTTAAGTGATCCCACTAATCTATTATAAAAAATTTGAATTATCAACCAATCTGGTAACGAATGATGAGGATATTTCCTAAGAAGATCTTTAAATCTCTCCCATGCTTTGTATATTGACTCTCCATCAATTTGATAGAACGATGTTATGTCATTTCTATGCTTAGCAGTTTTGGATGGAGGGAAATATTTGGATAGAAATCCAAGTAAGTTTTGGATAGCAGCAGTTGCTGAGGAATTAAATATTTTAGCAGCAGTATTAAATACTTATATTTTTAGGCATATATAAAGTTGCGGTCAAGTTTTTGGTGTCGTTCTATGTTTAGAAGTTTTGGGAGAATTTACTTAATAACAGTTATAGATTCAATAACTATGGATGTATTAAATATTCAATAATTGTAAAGTCAAACTTATCAACGCAAGTATACGTCTCGCTCAAGTAATATAGGGCTCTAATGGAGTCCTAGATATCGATCCCACAGGGAGTAATATTAGAACTACGAACTACGATTTTAAAAAAATAATACTTTAATCGCAACAATGGAATTCAATTTGCTTATCTGTCGCTAATAGGCAATTGAAATAAATATGTAATTTTAATAATTAATAATTAACTAATTATACTAATGATGGCTCTAATGTGATATTCAATATATAAGAAAACATCCTTCTCCTTTTCTCAAGAAATTATTGTGAATGGATAAAGTGAATCAATTCAATTTATATTGAGCTAAATAGGAACATACCTATTATTTACCCTTTGGTTCAGGCATAAAGAACATTGACTAATTCTACACTTGTTTATTGAATATGCGGCTAGGCTGGTAGGATACTGGCTCTAGCTTTGGAGCTCCCACGTTCCCCTCGCTTGAGGGCTAACTTCTATACTTCAGCACCCAAACGATAGGACCAAATTGGGGATTTTAGTCTGTCACTCTAAAATCTCCAATTCTATGCCCGATATTATTATTTCCCTATTTACTTGAGTCTGTCACTCCAAAATCTCCAGTTCTACGATCGATATTATTATTTCCCTATTTACTTGCAACCAACTTCCAAGGGCTTTGACCTCCCTGAATCTTGGATGTAATCTTCATTTTAGTCGTAAAATTCAACATATTTTAACAAATCAATTGGCCAGATTGAAAGTAAATTAAGATTAAAGTGAAAAGATCATCATAATTTCTTAAACATTTTCATGGCTTCACCAATTCAAATCACCATTTCACAAATCTCAATATAAGGAGAAAGCCAGAGAAAACTACTCAGATCTCATGCGGAAAACACAACAAAACTCGGAACTCATACATAAAAGAAAATTCATACAAACTACAACAAGTATATAAACTTATCTCTAATTTCTCCCTAAGAAAACTCCTCAAAGTTTATCTGAATCTCTTTCTTTCTTTACAGCACACAAAATTCCTCTTCGAAGCGGCAAGGAGGAAGAAATCTCTCACTTTACCTCCACTCTTACAATCTCTCAAAGAATTCCTCACAATTTAGACACTCTAGTAAACTCTCTACACACTAATGAAACCTTTCTAACCTCCAGGACCTCTCTAATTTTCAGCCAAAATCTTCTTTTAAAGTTGTGGATGAGCTTTCCCAAGAGTTGCCTAAGCACCCCTCCAAAATTCATCCTCATCCAAAGCCTGGTTGGACATAACCACTGATCTAGCTGTCGGTAGCCTCGAGGGTGCCGTCGGCGGGCCTTCTAAGTGAATTAATTATGGAGTCTCAGAAAATCTCGCCATCGGCGTCGTTGGGCTCGTCGTCGGCGTCCTAGTTCAATTCTTCACATTTTGGTCCTTTTCGCTCCAAATTCGCTCCTTTTTTGCATCTTTTAGCTCCAATGACCCTAATTCATCATTCCTACAGCAAAACATCAAAAATACCTATCTTTAAAGTGTAATATCATCAAAAACAGTATAAAATAGGTATGAAATTCTCAACAAATTTTCCTTTGGTCAATTTTCTACCTTTTAATCTCATTGTATTCCAATCATCTAAACAAGTTCTTTAGGACAAAAAATACCCAGTTTTCTTTTGTTAACCCTAACTTTTGATTAAGACACCAAAATCTAAAGTTACCCTTCTGCTTTTGGGGCTCTCCACCTCATAACTCATTTGTCAAAATTCAAATGACTTTGAGAATTTTTAGACAGTCCTATCCATGGGTCAATTAAAACATTAGAGGAGGAAATGTGGGTTTTCAAGTTTTAATCTGAATAATCAATTAAACATAAAAGGTAGTATTTTCAAAGTTGATTTTACTTATCAATCCAAAATAAAATTTTAATTCGTGAGAAAATTACTAGAGGTCTCTATAGGTTAGAGAAACACTTAAACCCCTAATTTTATGAATAAAACTTTTATTGTTATTATTTAATAACAAACTCCAATGATTTAATTAATGGAAAAAGAGGATAAATATTTTAATGTCCCAAATGATGAGGAGACTAGTAGACATATTTTAAAAAAATTTTGTATTTTTTGCATTTTTAATTATTTTAAATTCAAAATAAGGCTAAAAAATTAATTATTTTCTCAAAAATAACTTTTATTTTTCCTAAGTTCCCCTGATCACATTAAGCTCATAAAAATACTTTTCATAATTTTCCCAAGTGTATTTAATTTGTTATAATTATTTTTGTACCAAAATACAATGTTTCCTAGAAAATCAACATTAATGCTCAAACTTAATGAAATAATTTTGAAACTTTTACAGCGAGTAAACATGATTTTTATACACAGTGTGGAATTGATTTTCTCAATTTTTGATTACTATTTAATTTATATAAATTAAAACTATATATATGCATTTAATTGAAAATAGAAATGTACAAAATGATTCAAATCATCATATAATTTATCCTAAGCTTTTTTTACCACAAGAAATCTACTAAAATTATCCTTAAAATTTTCTAAATTATATTTTAAATTTTATAATTAAAATAATCCATAATATCCATCCTAGCTTGAAAATTAGGGTTTAAAGCATAGAAATACTCTCTAACCTTGGAAAAATGAAAGAATATCCCCTCTATAATATGGTATACACCGTAAAAATTTCAAGACGGGGAGAGCATTGCTCGATCATAATGAATTAAAATGCTCCAAAAAGTATTTAATTATTTAAAAATTAGGGAGTAAGAAAATAATTTTAAATTTTACTCTACATTATTCTCCTTTGTTCATTGAGCAAGAGAGTATTTTTATTTTATTTTTATGATTTCTCTAGAGAAAGATATGGATTTTTTTAAGTTCAGTCATTTAAATAAATCTAAAAAATCCATATTCTTCTACTTAAACTCATGGCGCCAACTCATTCTATGGAGGCTCCAAACTCAGACGCGGCACTCCACCATTTAACACAGTCATCCACCTCAGCTACCACGCGGCCCACACTTTATGTATCATATCTTTGTGCGGCTCGATCTCCTCCGTCCATCAAATAAACGTGCGAAACGACGACTCCCCATTATCGTCCCAAAATGACTTAACTCGAGAACTATTCATACTAAAACCTTAAGATCTTTGTCTAGAATCAACCAAATCTCAGGGGGTTTGTTTCTAAAACTTCATCAACTCAAGAGGAGTATATTTATACTATTAATCAAGCATTAAATCAAGCCATTTCACATGAATAATAAAAAAAAAGCTCGATGTAGGGTTTAGGTTCAACACCTTTGTCTGAGAGGGGAGGCCTCAGTCATATGGTTCTGATAGCTTCAGTTGGGTCCAAAGAACCTCCAGATGAAATCCTAGGCACTAGTGAATTTTCTAGGTATGATTTCATTCAAAGTGGATTTTAGGTGTTGGTCTAAAGATATTCTAGGGGCTCTTTGTGATGGGACTTTTGTGTGGAATCAACTTCTCTCACTCTATGGATGGTGTGTGCAAGTTCAATTGAAGTTTTGTGCACTGTGGTGGAGTGGAAAAATTTGTGCTAGTTTTAGGGCAAATTTGAGTGATGACATTTGTTCTAATTGGTAGTTTTGGGCGGCTGAGAGTAGGAGATGGGACTTAGGATACTTTGGAGAGGCATTGAAGGGATCTTGACAGAGTTTCCCAAGGATTTTAGCACACTCCTTCTTATCTGTGAATGGGTTAATTTATAGTCATGGTTGTCTGGTGAAGCTCAGGGCTTGAAAGTGGGTGCAAGGCAATGCTTAGGTGGAGGGATGAAGAGCTCTAATGACAAATCAAACTTGGCCAGCTCAGGGAGGTTTGATTTTGGGATTTAGCCAATGGGGGCACTTTTGGTCTGGCTGTTTTCGGTGGATGAGGTGGTGGCTAGGCAGGATATGGTCACTTCTTTGCTCAGGGAGGTGAGGCGAGGGTTAATTATGATTTACTCCCAATGGAAAGTGATGATGGTAAAGTTTGTTTCAAAATAATGCAAATATATAGTTAATATCATTTAAATTAAGTGACCATTGGTCCATAGCTTGCCTAGTTGGTATAGGTGGGTTTAGGTTGGTCAATAAAGTTCAAATGGTGGTTGTGGTGACATTATTTTGGCACTTTGGTATGGCTAAGTCAATTTTGGTGAAGGGGTTGAATTTGGGTCAAATTGTCCTGAAGTTGGGTTTGGGTTAGGCTTTCCATAATATTAGGCTCATTTAAGTGAGAAATTTGGTGTGGATGATTGTCACAAAGAATTTAGAAAAATTTTGGAGTGATTTTGAGTTGATTTGTTGGGTCAATTTGATAGAATATAGACATTTTATGAATTTAGGTATGTTGGGTTAGACTTGTGCTTAAGAGGCTAGGCTTCGGCTAGGCCTAAATTAATGGCTTAAAATGGTCTATGAGATTGTGATGAAGAGTTCTCAACATTGATTGGGTGTCAATTTTGGGTTAGGGCATTCAATTTGATGGAATTTGGGCACATGGCTAAATTGGGGCAAATTTGTGGATTTTAGATTTGTGTTGAAATTGAGTGAAATTTAGGCTTGAAAAAGGCCAATTAAGTCCTCAAATTTATGTGTAGAGATGTTTCAAAGAGTTTAGGATGCATAATTGGGGTAATTGGAAAGATTTGGGTGTTCAATTGAGTAAGATTTTGATTTTGGGCTAAATTGGGTAAAATTGGAGTGTCAACCACCCAATTTAAGCGATGGGCCTATGGAATTCTGTACTTTGGGTCCTTCATGTACTGGTCTTGGCTAGACCTCAGTATAGGGCTAGTGGGTCTAGCGGACCATCTACATAAGTCTCCCAAAAGTTCAAGTGATCAAATTCAATAAGCTTGTGTTTAGGTTTGTGAGTGAATGTGAGTGACAGTAGGTGTAAGTGAGTGAACTAACTTCAAGCCAACACCTAGGGTCAACCCTAAGGCCAAGTAGTCTTATGGGGATGCCCCTTGAGCTCCTCAATATTGACCCTATCTATTAAGTGCTAGAGGTCATGATCAATATGTGGAATTTCAAGATGAGCAAATAAGATTTTAGAATTTCTAATGTGAGCGTTCCTTTTCAATTTATCTAAGAATAGTTAACAGGAAACTAGACCTCAACAAAAATTGAGGTCAATAGGTACCAATACTTAATGCATATTTTCTATTTTTTTATTAAATTTATATCTTCTATTTAGTTACAATTATATAAACACACGTATACTTATCCATCACACAAGGCTCTAGTGGAGTATTGGTTATTAATTTTAGCGAAACCTTAAAGCGTAAAGCATAGTACAGAAATCCAATATTTAAATCACATTGCACAAATTGTAAATATTAAAGTTTCTAAAGTGCAAAGATAGTTAAACATTTAAGTTTACTAAAGTTTCTTTCTATCTTTTTAAGCAAAGTTATCTAACACAAAACAATGTTTTGTATTGAAAGTTTCAAATATGGAAAAGGTGTCCTCCCCCTCACAATGATACTATGGTGAATGAAAGATAAAGATTATTGAAGACCTTGTATTGTGCCAAATATGAACATACCTATTCTTTACCTTCTTCCAAGTGCTATAAAGAACATTATCTAATCCTAGGTTTAGTCCCTAAATCTATGGTTAGGTTGGGAGGATATTGACTCTCACTATAGAGCTCCAACTTCCCTTTTCCTGAAGGCTAACTGTTGCTTTAGTTTCCAAACACTATGACTGAATTGTGGATTTTAGTTTGTCCCTCTAAAAGCTCCAATTCTGTGCTCAATAAAATATACTTCCCTATTTATTTGTATTAAATATATTTTATAACAAACTTTAACAATTCAATAGGCCAGATCGAAAAGTAAATGAAGCCAAAAGTGTAAAATCATCACAACATTTTAGCATTAAACTGGCACATACAATCTAAATCATCACTTCACTATATCTCATTGCAAGGAGAAATAGAAAGAATTCTACTCAGAATTCATAAGAAAGATACGATAAAATAAGGATTTTATATATAAAAGCAACGTCACACAAATAATAATAAGTAAATAAAACTTATCTCAATATCTTCCGTAAGCAAATCCCTTAAAGTTCCTTTGAATTCTCTTCTCTCTTTACAACAACACATAACTCCCTCTTTAGATAAGTAAGGAAGAAGCAGTCTCACACTCTCTTTCTCCTCTTACACTCCTTAGAGAGGAATCCTTCACAAGAATCTCAAAAACCCTAGACTCTCACAAAACTCTTCAAACAAGACTAAACACTCCCCATAAGACTCACACCCCCGAAATAGGGTGCCAAATGCACTTTAAATTCATTTAGAACAAATTCCTCAAGAAATTCCTCAAGCAATCCTCAAACACTCCAGGCATTGGGTGTCGTTGGTGCTCTATCTCTTTAAATGTTATAAACTCTCTGGAATAGGGTGTCATTGGCTCCAGTAGGCAGATTTTTTTTAATTTGCCTCTTTTCACTCCGAACTCTTTTCTTTTTTTACTTTCATTGGCTCCAAATGTCTTAAATCATCACACCTGTAACAAAACATGAAAAATTCCTACCTTTAAAAGGGAATATAACAAAAAATGAGTAAAAATTCAAATGAAAAATCCAACATACCTTTGGTGTGTTAAAATCCGAAAACTTAACTATTAATTGTCATCAAGTAACTCTTCTACTACAAAAAAATATCAGTCATGGTAGTGAACTTTACTTTAAAAATACTATTATTTTTTATTTAAATGAATATAATAGCAAGAATTTTAGAAAAAAATTTAATAATTTATGTCAAATTAATAGGTGTAAGACCATCTAGTCATCAAGTGTAAGAGTTCTAGTCTCATACTCATTTCAAGAATTACTATAATTTGTCACATTCTTAAAAGTAGGATTCATTAGTCGATTCTTTAGAAATCAAAGCCTTTCTCTTCATCAAACGTATCAAAATAAATCTAAGATATTATTAATCCAGCTGATCAAATAAATAAAAGATATTATTAATTACATTCATAAGATTTTATAACTCTTTCTCCAATGTCTTAATCTTCTTCAGAATCAACTATGAACTTTCAGAAAAGTAGGGTAGAACAGGTTGTGAACTTTGAGATGGTTGGTCCATAATTGTGGTCATATGATTTTCATCTCCAATTGCTTGAAAGTTAAACACGTTAGTTGGGTCTAAGGGCTTTTAAGGAAGAAGCACTTTTTTCCCAGCTTTCATATGGCACTTTTGATTGGCTGCAGAGAAGAAATATGGTGGAAGGATGTTCAAGCCCATATTTAGATCCATGTAGAATCTATCCCAAGACAAATTTCACAATTATAGTACTAATATCAATAGACATTCTCATTTGAATACAATAATTCAAAATCACACTTTCCTTAGTCACTTTCCACATTTTCATAGTTGGGATTAACTCTGTTGAAATTAAGAAATGCCCTTGCTTCGTCACAGAATTTAATAACGTAGCAGAGAAACTTACATAGCCATTGTCTCTTATCTCCTAATCTTCACTTTCAACAATCAGAAATTGATAAAGCTCATTAATGTTGTCTCTCGTAGGGGCAATATTCATGTTATAATGATTAGCACATTTTTTATCATAAACAAGTCGTTAATCCTCGAAGGAGTAAATGGTACAAACCTACCTCTCGCATAGAAGACTCCAAAGTTGATGCCATGAAGATTACTGTAAAACTCTCTCACCACAAGAATGACTACAGTGACAGCAGTGTAGTATAAAACTTCCCAAAGCCTCTGCATAACAATCTCCTCTACTCGAGTACTTGGAGCATTCAAACCATGATTTTTGAAGCCTCTCTCTTTTATTAGCCTCCTCTTCACCAAAACTTTGTTGAAGAGTCTTTGCACTTCAAAACTGATAAACTTTTTTCTTGTTGAAAATGCAGAATCATAAAGTTCTTAAGGAGTTAGAAGCCATGGGTGGGATCTATCATTTTATTTTTCTAGAGGTCAAGGGTTTAAAAATCGAGCTAAGGTAGTTATAGGGGTGAAAATCCAGCCTAAATTTGCTAAAAACCTCAAATTCAAATCCAATAATTGTCTCCTAGTCATCAGCTCCATCGACATTGGTTAGGGCCCCGTTGGCACACTATCCTAAAAAATTGGTCACTCTACGCAAATGGACGTCGTTGGCTGCAGAGCACTAAAACGCTCCAAACTTCATTTTAGCCAGAAATGTTCGTAATTTTTTATACAATCCATAAATTATCATTATTGATATCTATGAGTGAGCAGGACTCAAATATATAATTAGCTAATAGTAATAACAACTCAAAAAAATGAAATCTTAAAAATAATTATGATTTGCCTGTCTTAAAGCGCTTGGTTTAACTTTGTCAATCTGACAAGCTTAGTTTTAATCAGGAAACTTTTCTAAAACTTCCTCGAGATCCCTTAAAATGGGGTTTTAATCCATGCCCATTAACATTAAATATTCTTCCAATTTTAGGATCTTCAGTATCAACAACACCAAATTGATTAACTTTTATAACAGTTAAAGATCATATCTACCTACAGTTTAGTTCCCTAGAAAATAACCTCAATCTCTTATTGTATAAAAAAACTTTATGTCCAGGTTCAATTTTCTTTTTTATAATCTTTTGACAATGTCATATCTTTATTTTCTCCTTATAAATTCTATCATTATCATAAGATTCCTTTCTAATTTCTTCCAATTGACTCAGTTGCAATAATCTTTTGTCACCAGCATCCTTTAAAATTAAAATTTAATTCTTTTATTGCCCAATATGCATTATGTTCCAATTCTATTCGTAAGTGACAAAACTTTCTAAAAAATAATCTATAAGGAGACATTCCTATAGGAGTTTTATAAACAGTCTTGTATGCCCATAATGTAGTATCAAATCAAATAGACCAATCTAATTTATAGGGATTTATATTTTTCTCCAAAACTCGTTTAATTTAATGAATAGATACCTTAGTTAAACTACTAGTTTGGAGATGATAAGTGGTAGAGATTCTGTGCATAATATTATATTTTTCAACCAAACTCTGAATCAGATTATTTCTAAAATGAGATCCACTATCAGTAATGATTACTCTTAGCATTCCATATCTTATAAAAATACTTTTCTTTAAAAATTTTGAACCACTCTGAGCATCTCATTTGGGTAAAGCTAATGCTTCTATCCATTTCGATACATAGTCTACAACAATCAATATGTATAAATTCCCAAAAAAAATAATAAATGGTACCATAAAATCTAATCCCCAAACTTCAAAGATCTCAACTTCTAATGTAAATTTTATAGTTCTTTGCTTCTAGAAATATTACCTACTCTCTGACATCGATCACATGTTTTAATATATGTATAAACATCCATAAAAATAGTAGGCCAATAGAATCCAGATTGCAAAATCTCATGTGCAGCTTTATGAGTTCCAAAATGTCCTTCAAATTCTGAATCATGACATCATTGAATAATTGGTTCAATTTCTTCATAAGGCATACATCTTCTAATACCAAGATCCTTACATTGATTGTATAAGTATGGGTCATCCCAAAAGTGAAATTTGGCATCATATATAAATTTCTTTTATTATTGCATTGTTAATTTAGGTGGTAAAATATTACTCACAATATTGTTCACAATATCAGCATACCACAGTAAATTCATTTCCTTAATTTTATAAAGTTGTTCATCAAAGAAAGTTTCTATTATTTCCTTTTCAAATTTCGATAATTCACGTGGTTCCAGTCTAGATAAATGGTCGGCTATTTGATTATCAGCTCCTTTTCTATCTACAATCATAAAGTCAAATTCTTGCACTAAAAGTATCCTTCTGATTAATCTTTGTTTGGCGTCCATCTTTTGCTTTAAATATTTGATAACTGAATGGTCTGTATGCACTATACATTTAGTCCTAAATAAATATGACCTAAATTTTTCAAAAGCTTATATAGTGGCTAATAACTTTCTTTCAGTAGTGGTGTAATTAATTGAGCATCATTAAAAGTTTTAGTAGCATAGTGTATAAATTTAAATATTTTATCGTACATTTGCCCTAAAATAGTTCCAATCACTTAACACTAGCATCACACGTTAGTTCAAAGAGTTTCTCTTAATTAGGTGAAACTATTATAGAAGTAGTGATTAATATTTTTTTAATAAGTCAAAGGCTTTTAAACAATCTTCATTAAAAACAATTTTATTATCTTTTTCTAAACGTTGGCACAAAAGATTAGTGATTTTTGAAAAATCATTAATATATTTCCTATAAAAATAAGCATGTCCTAGAAAACTTCTAACCCCTCTCACTATAGTAGGAGGTGATAAGTTTTCAATAATTTGAAGTTTTGCGGGGTCTTCTTCCATGCCTTATTTAGAAATTTTATGCTCAAGTACAATTTCTCTTGCAACCATAAATTGATATTATTCCTAATTTAGAACTAAATTTGTTCTATCGCATAATTCTAAAAGTTTTTCTAAATTATTTAAACATGTCTCAAATGATGTTCCATATACAGAAAAATCATCCATAAAAACTTCTATTCCATTATCAATCAGATTGCTAAAAAATGAGATCATACATATTTGAAATTTTGCAAGTGCATTGCATAATCTAAAGGGCATTCTTTGAAAAGCGAAAGTTCCATATGACTAGTAAGTATGGTATTTTCTTAATCCTCAGGAGCAATAGGGAATTGGTGATAATCGGTATATTGATACACCTAAAAAATGTGCAATTTTTCATATGCTTTTAATGCTTATATCGGGTGATTTTCAATAATAATACACTTTAAAGAAAAGTATTTTGTATATTTTTGGTTTCAGGTATAGAAAATGGAGTTTTGGAGAAAAAGAAGCAAAAAGATGTAATTTGGAGAGAAAATGAGCAAGAAAGAAAATTTTGTCTTGGCACATTTCGATATGCCTTTCTATGCTAAATCTATTTTACATTTCTCACACATTTTTGAATGAAATTATACTTTAATTAAAGATTATTTTATGCTAATTTTGTAGGTCTATCTGTTAGGAACGCAACACAACTGAGACAAGGCGAAACAGAGCTAAAATGGAGTCAAACAAAGCAAACAGTGGAGCTGTGCAGGGTGGGCACCGGCAGCACGAGGGTCGGTATCGGTAGTGTTAAAGAGCAAAAAAATGACAATAAAACGGTGCTGACAGTGTCCAAAATGGCGCTGACGGCGCCCGAAATAGTCATGGATCGATTTTTGGCAGTTTTTTATGTTCTTGAAGGCTCCTAAGTGATTCAAACACCCCATGAATCAATTCAATGAATCTAGACACTTGGATAAGGCTCTTGAATGAAGAGACATATCTTTTGGATGAATAGATTTATCTCTTGGAAAAAAGGAGGTTATTTGTGTCTCTTTAAAAAAGAGGGCTTGAAACCTCTCATATGCAAGTGTGTGTGTATGTGAGGGTGTGTGTGAGTAAGAAAATGTGGAGAATGTTTAGTCATCTTAGAATATAAGTAGAAATGTAGATTTCTACCTTTTTTGGACAGATTGGTGAGGGGATTTGAGAGAATTTGTAAGGGAATGTTCTAGCATTGCATGCATCGGTGGGAGACTTTATGGGAGAGATTTTCATCTTTCTTTCAAGAGGAAAAAACTAAGTATTGTGTTCTTCATACCTTATGATTTTGTAAACATTATCTAGTGGATATTCTCTGATGTAATGAAGTTTTTTGTTGTGTTTTCTTCGTACTTTATGAAGTGTTTCTCTTACTCTTTCTTCTTCTTAAGAAATAGTGGCCTGAAATAATTATGTCATTATTTTCATTTTACTTATCTTTTACAATGAGTAGGATTCATGTTTTGGATTTTGGGATGCATGCTTGATAAAGTTTTCATTATAAATGTGATTTTTTTTGCTTGCACTTCATTTACATTACAATAAAGGTCTGTTATAGTGTTAAAATTTGTTGTAATTGCATTATGACCCGAGAGGGCGGTGTAATTTTCAACAAAGTGTAACCACATTCAAATTTCATGGATGGTGAAGTTCATGGGGTTTGGATGCAAATAAATAGGGAAATATACTTTGATGGGCGTAGAATTGAAGATTTTAGGGTGACAGACTAAAATCCCTAATTCGGTCATAGTTTTTAAAAAACTAAAGTGAGAGTTAGCCTTCAGTGGAAGGGAAGTGGGAGATCTGGAGTGGGAGCCAATATCCTCCTAGCCTAGCCACGGATTTAGGGACTAAACTTAAGATTAAACAATGATTTTCTATAACACTGAATCAAGGTAGAGAGTTAAAATTGCTCTTATTTGGCACATAGAATATTTAATGTATCTCATTCCTTTACATTATCCAACTCACAAAATAAGAATAGTAGTTTTAAAAATCTAAAAATTCTCCAAACTAATTCATCCATAAAGGGTTACCTTCAGAATTTAATATTTACATTTAGGAATAACTACTTTCCTTATATTTAAAATTTGCATTTAGGAGTAGTTGCTACATAAAACACTTTTTTAATCGGCATTCTAATCTAAGGCTTGATAGTAGTAGACTAAAATTTGACTAAGGATATCTTTCCTCACTTCCTTGTGGGATCGATATTCGAGGCTTAATCAGAAAGTCCTATATTACTTGAGCGATACGTATACTTGCATTTATATCATTATGACTATATAGAGTATACAAAATTAAGTATACAAAAAAGTCGCATCAAGTTTTTGACGCTGTTGCCAAGGAAGCTTTGGTAATAACTTTAGGAGAATTTTAACTGAAGTTATTAGGCTTAAACTTGGAAAACTGTAGGGTCATAAAAACTATTTTTATGTGAAAACTGTTTTTTTTATGAAAAAGTATTGCGAAAAAACTGTTTGTGTCAAAAACATTGTGTTTGTGAAAATATTTTATTGTGTTGAATATATCTTTCATTTTATTCGTTTAATTGTTATTGTATTGTTTGTTGTGTTGCATTTGTAAAATAAATAGTTCGTAGGACTTGTGCCTTATGATCCTGAGTTAAAAAAAAAATCAAAAAATAGAAAGGACTTGTAGAACTAGAAATGGAAATGGAAAACATTCGAAATAATAACTTAGAAAATCATCATAAATCTTTCATGGAATATATAAATCCTACGACGGATGAAATTCACTCAAGTGTACAAACCCCTATCGTAGAAGCTGACATATTTGAAATAAATCCAGATATTATCCAACTGGTGCAGAACAATCAGTTTGGGGGAACTCATTTAGAGGATCCCTATTTACACTTGACCAATTTTCTAGAACTCTGTGCTACATTTCGTTATAACGGCATTTCAGACGATTCTATTAGATTAAGGATTTTTTCTTTTCTCTTAGCTCTATTAAAAATTGAGAGGATTTAACTCAGAAATTCCTAGTTAAGTATTTTACACCTTCAAGGACTACTAAATCTAGAACAATATTATCTCATTTTGTCGATATAAAGGGGAATCACTACACAAAGCTTGGTAACGATTTAAGAAACTCCTAAGAAAGTGTCCACACCATGCTATGCCCGATTGGTTAATCATTCAAACTTTTTATAATGGGTTAGTAGAATCCCTTAGTTTTATAATTAACGCTGCTTCTGGTGGATCATTAATGTTAAAACCATTTAATAAAGAATGTGTTAATTAAAGAAATGGCTACAAATGAATTTTAATGGCCCTCTAAAATCCAAAGAATGTAGCCAGCATTCATGATACAGATGTCATTACAATTCTTGCATCTTAGGTTGATGCAATATCAAGGAAGTTGGACCAATTTGGAATGAACCAATCTCAATTTATTCCGTTAAGTAAGGAAAGTTCATTAGGGCATATGATTGATTCTAAGTTACAATATAAAACTTTAATTACCATAAACAACCCATATTCTAACTTTTACAAGCCATGTTGGAAGAACCATCCTAATTTAAACTAGTGTCATACTACTTCGGGTTGAAACCAACAATGGGAAAATAATCATTCAAATCCTAATGGAAGTTAGAATAATCATGGGAACGCAAACTATAGACCTTCATATCCACCATACTCTAACAATGATCAACTATTTGAGGATAATAAGTTATCTAAAGAAGAAGTGGTATTGCAAATGGGAAACTAGATGGAAGGTCAAAATGCTGCGATTAGAAACATAGAGAATCAAATTTGACAAATTGCTAATTCACTTTGTAATAGACCACAAGGAACACTTCCTAGAAACAACAAGATCAGCCATGAAGAGAACAATAATGAACAAATAGATGCTGTCCAATTTAGAAGTGAAAGAGATATAGAGGATGTGGTCAGAAAAGAGAAAGGATTTTTGAGAGAAATGAAGAAAAACAAAAGACCCGAAGAACATGTTTCTAAGAATCTGGAAAAATTAATATCTCCAACAAAATTCAATTTAGAAGGACCACCACCTCCATTTCCTCAAAGACTTAGATAGCATGAGTTGGATAAACAAATTTCAAAGTTCATTGACGTACTTAAGAAGTTAACGATAAATATTCCTTTCGCTGAAATTTAGAAACATATGCCAAGTTATGCAAAGTTTATGAAGGAGATATTAAATAATAAAATGAAAATTTGGGGAGTATGAGACAGTTACACTAAATGAGGAGTGCAACACTATATTTCAGAAAAAGTATACAGAGAAACTTAAAGATCCTCCTAGCTTAACAATTCCTTGTGTTAAAGAGAAAAAGTTGAGCAAGAACAAGGGAACTGTGTGATCCAATCATTGTCACTCTAATCAACTTTAAGATTCCCCATAATATTTAAATAACCATAAACTTAAGAAACTTTTTATTTGACATCAGGACTTGACACATTTAAAAACTTAAACTTGCCACTACAAATGAGCTTGGAGCTAGCAATGTAGGCAGCATGACCATCTTCAACATCAAAACATATCTACACCAACTAAGCCATTCTTTAGAATTAAATAACAAATCATAGGATTATTAGCCTAGTGTGACATAAATCCTCATTTTTTTCCTTCAGGCCTTTGTATGGCTCTACTATACAATTTAAGCCTTATTATGCTTTAAGATTCTGAGGTTGTAGTTTGTCACAACCTAAATCCTCATATCTTTTAGGCTATTTATATGATCATTTCACACTAATGTAAGCCATAATTAATAAAATTGGCAGGAAGAAAATTTTAAATATTTATCCTCTAAAATTGAAGCCAAACCATAGGATAGCTTAAGAGGTCACCGTGGTTCTCCTCAGAATCTTTGACATCCCCTAATTTTCATTCCTTTGTATTACAAAAATAAATGTTCAAAATTTGAACCATTCCCCTTTCCCAATCTTTGTCCTATCTCTTTGGAAAGTTTTATTCCTTTCACCTCTTTGAAGACATTATCCCCTAATTTTTATCGAGATTCTTCTTAGGTGACTTCGATTTTTGATAATGTAATTAATTATAAGGGCTTGCCTTTATAGGAAATATTTAATAACCCAACTCAAACCTATTTAATTTCCATATTAAATAGGGGTATCTGTCAGCTTATAACTAAAATGGTTTCACAGACCAAATAGATACTATACATTTCTTAGTTTATTTGATTGAGTCTCATTATCAAGTTATGTGTCTATCTTTTGAGGTAAATACATAGCTTGAGGAGTAGTGCTCTTTCATCTAAACTTTGAAATCTATGGGATCCGTTTGATTTCATATTTTTCTAAAATTAAATATATATATGTAAATTAAAATGTCTCTTGAAAGCGGGTGACGAGATTTCGATTTTGGGGACCAATAACTTTCCCAAGACGACCCCCTAAAATAGTACTGACCAGCTTCTGGTGACTCTATTGGGAATTACTTTCTCTCTCCATTTAAATCAACGATATCATTTTCATACATCAGTAATGTGTCCATGCCTCTTATAGACCAAATCACCCTTCTTCCATTGGCATACTTCATCCATTTCTTTCTTGGGTAAGTACGATGAAGTCTTTAGGACTTCAGGACCGTCTGTTCAACCACCTTTAAATAGAGAGTTTCAAGAGTTCAGTAGAACTTTTAATCTTTGTGTGGGATCTAACCCACAATAGGTGTGTTGGTGGACTAGTTTTGCCAAGATATTGTGTGTTGCAAAGTCAGTCCCGCATTAAGTCCTAAACTTTTCTTTCATTTTCGAGTTTAGTTTGCTATTTTACAAATTAAATCAAATTGTGTCATGTTGTTCTTGATATTTAAACCTTCTTTATATAATTAATTAAATTCTTATGTTTATAAAGTTACTTTTACTAAATTCTGAAATATGTTTCATAAACTAAAATTAAAATAAAAGACTTACCTAGTATATAGATCAACCTTTGTTAATTTTTTGTGCTCGAGCTAGAGTTACAAGTTATTGGCCAAATAAATAACCACAGAGCTGCTACAATGGCTTTCCTTATGTTCACTTTCTCGTGTAACCTACTGACAAGCCGTGATGCCCGCAATGTCACTCCCACCATCAAGTTTGGAGCCAAATTTCATGAACTTGAAGTTGTGCTCGGAAGGGCTCCCTTTAACATATGGAAGGTTACTGCTTCGGACGTTTCAGAGCCGTCAACTGTGTTCAGCATGAATTATCATCAGGGTTTTCCTTCCGACAAGAATGTAAAGACTATTGCCCCAGCACATGCTAAGCCTGTTGTTCTCGCTTCTGCGAAGGGAAACAACGTCATGAGCATTGAAGATACAACCAAAGGATTCACCGTCCCACCATCAAAGTTTAAAATTGGATCGAGTTCGAGAACTATGCCATTAACTCAGTCACAAAGAAGAAACCATAACCGAAAGATATGGAAGGATACTAAAGCCCAAATTTCTGAAGAAATGTCTATTGATAAAATTCCTCTCTAGGAGGAACTAGGATTGTCGAAAACCTATTTGCTTTTGTAAGGGAGTAAGTTCCATCCCTTAATAGACACCAATTTGTACGAAAGTATCAAGAAGGTTACTACTACTTTACAGTTACCTCATGGACATGGTTGGGAGAGGAAGAAGCCCTCTCCTATCACCCGAGTCAGTACATTATTCCAGAGACTAGCTATCAAAGAGGGTTGTTCAGTCAGTAAATCACTTAAATGAGTGAGATATGCAGTATCCCCTTACATGAAAAAAAATTCTAAAAGTTGTCAAATCTGCCAGACGACCTTGAAGGTCAACTGAAACATTGTTCGCCCGTGTTCCCTTCAGGTTCCTCCTGGGAAGTAGAATTGATGTTACCATCATCACCACAGGTTCTACTATCACTACTCTGGGACCTGCAGGTCGACGATCAACTAAGTCATTCCTGGGTCTGAGGATTCTACCAGTTATCAGTCATAGGAATGACTCTAAAGTTTTGAAAGAAAAGATTAATAAGTTACCTAGTAGTGTGTTTGATCTGCACCATGGGGAGCATACTTTTCTTTGGTATGTCGATGCCTCTATTGAGACACCCTATCTCAAGACATCACCATCGAAGAAAAAGGTATGAGTACATAAGGTTATCATACCAATGCGGTTTAGTGAGCCCATAGGGCATGATCATTGAATGAAGCAAGGGTCCAAAGTATCCGGTATCATCTCAGCTATTGTTACCTAGTTGGATGAACAAATGGAGGAGGTTCAGCAGAGTCCCCTAGATCTTAGGATGATAAAAGAATCAATAACCGAAGAAATGGTTAAGAAGCTCAGAGTCAAAATTTTTGAGTTAGCTCAAGAACATGGGGTTTCCGTTGATGACGATGATGATGATTTTGACTTTAATGACTATCTCAATGAAGACTTCATGGACATTCACGTCATCAAAACCAGAGCCGCTGCATCTGATCCCTACACCCAACCTCTCATTTAAGGGAATGTCATAGATGATTTATGTAGGGATGTTCTACTAAGGGATGAGTAAATTAACCAACTGGAGAAAAGGATGGAAGTGATGGCCACTTCCATGGTTATCATGGCTACAGTTCACGGACAGTCTCAAGCACAAAATTTAGCATCTCCAGAAGTCAATCAGCCAAAGATTGTACATATTAGAGATGAAAGGAGGAAAGTTGCCTCGGCTAACAGAGATGATCAATAGAAGAAGGATTCTCCACCGAGCGTCATACCACAAAAAGAATTTAAGCAAATGATGGAGCAAGTTTGGGAGGCCTGGTGGAAATCTGGACTACCGTCAACATCGCTACCAGAGGTACTGGCACATCAGGTGGATTGAAAGAGGTATTATCAATTTGAGGAGTCACCACTCTATTTATCTATCCCATTGTCCTAATTCCTGAGTAGCTTATTCTATTTGGATTATGTCAATAATCCTTAAAAATAAGAAACTCTAAAAATAAAAGGGGAAGGGCTACGGATGATAGTAATGGAGAAAGAAAATGTCAATAGATCAATCTATTGGTAAAATCTTCAGAATATGTCATTACTGAAATTTTCTTATAGGGAAAATCATAGAAAATTTTATAACGAGAGGTTATATTTGGGTTCCTTAATTCTCTTATAGAAGCAAGCTTCTATAATTATTTACATCTTAGATAATTAAAAATTACCTAAGAAAACTCCTAAGTAACGTCAAACATTCATCTCCTAAGAAAATTTTGATTTTAAAACAACATCATGGTCATTAACATCAACTCTTCAATCCTAAGGAAAAGTTGATTTATGTTGTTTTAAAGTCATGTTCAAAGTTTACGTTTTGTGGCTATTCTAAAAGTTTTAGGTTTTGTGGCTATCCTAAAAGTTTTAGGTTTAATGGCTAACCTAAAAGTTTTAGGTTTTGTAGCTATCCTAAAAGTTTTAGGTTTTTTCTTTTCTTTATTTTTTTGTTGTCTTTTATTTTGCTTTATTGTCATTTTGTTTATCGACACTTTTTTAGAGGGTTCGTCCTATGGAAGTTCAGTCGCCGGAATAGGAATCTCGTCACCCGCTTCGGAGGGACACTTTAATATATATATATATACATTTAGAAAAATATAAAATCAAACAATTCCCATATCTTCCATAGTTTAGAAAAAAGAGAACTACACATCAAGATATGTATTTATCCTACAAGATAAACACAAGACTTGAGGGTGAGACTCAATTTAATAAACTAAGAAATATATGATATATGTTTGGTCTGCAAAACCATTTTATTATAAGATGACAAGTTCCCTTATTTAATATGAAAAATTAAATAGGTTTTATATTAAGCTAGGTTCAAAAAAGTTTCTTAAAGGCAAGCCCTTATAGTTAATTACGTCGTAGAAAACCGAAGTTACCTAAGAAAACTCTCAATAAAAATCATGGGATATTATCTTCAAAGAGGATAAAGGAATAGGAATTTTCAACGACATCAAAAAAATAGGTGTGAAATAGGAATAGCTCAAATTTGGAGCATTTATTATGGAATTCAAAGGAAGACGAATTAGGGTATGTCACGGATCCTGAGGAGAACCCTGGTGACTTTCCAAGCTATCCTACTATTTGGCTTAAACTTAAAGGAGAAATATTTAAATTTTTCATCCTACCAATTTTCTTAATTAGGTCTTATGGTCGTGTGAAACGATCACACAAATAACATGAAAGATGTGAAGATTTAGGTCATGATAAATGACAACATCAACGTCCTAAAACAAGTTAGGGCTTATATTGCATAATAGAGCCATACAAAAGTCTAAAGAAAAGTTGAGGATTTATGTCGCACTAGGCGGACAACCTCAAAATCCTCTGGTTAGTTGTTTAATTCTAAGGAATGGTTTAGCTGGTGTAGATATGTTTTGAGCCATGGAACAATGGAACCCTCTACTTTGTGTCCTTCATGTCCTGGTTTGAGCTAGATTCTAGCCTTAAGTTAGTGGGTCTAGGGGACCACCTACATGAGTCACCCAAAGGGTTAAGGGGTCAAAACCAATAAGTTTGGATTTAGATTTGTGAGTGGAATGTGAGTGAAATTGATTCTAAGAGGGTGAACTAGCTCTAGACTAACACCCAGGGTGTAAACCCTAAAGCCAAGTAGTCCTACTGGGACTACCCTTGAGGTCCCCCATATTGGCCCCACCTACTAAGTGTTAGAGGTTATAACCAATTTGTGAAACTTCAAGTTGAGCAAAAAAGAGTTTAAAGTTTCTAATGGTGAGGGTTCCCACTCTAATTCTCTAGGATTAGTCAACAGAAAAGTCCTATTACTAGACCCTAGGCTACTAAAGAAGAAAAAATAGACCTCAACCAAAAGTGAGGTCAACAAATGGACCCCCAATAGGTGTGGTGTGCCGGACAGTCATCCCCGTCATATTGAAAATTACCAATGAGAACAAAAAAATCAATATAGACCTTTAAGTCAATAGACATAAAACAAAGTGTAGAATTTAGTGACTGTTAATTCCATTGGGGAGTAATATATACTCTCACTGGGGAAAGAAAGGATGTTTTGAGGAAAATCGTCAGGCAAACCGACAATTTGGAGATAACTCAATTCAAATTAACATATCAAAGAATGCTTGGATTTCAATTTAAAGCTTTAAGGTGGTGAAGTTATGTGTGATGAAACTGGGTTGAATGGAAAACCAATTGCAGAGAAGGGAATAAGGCGTCCAAACCTACCATAAAATACAAAGATGGGAATAGGACTTCAAAGCCTACCCCGAGTGCAAAAATAGGAATAGAGTGTCCAAGCCTACCAAAAAATGCAAAGATGGGAATAGGGCATCAAGATAAGGAAAGAGTATATATGCCTATCCGGAGATGTGAAGATGAGAATAGGGTGCCTAAGCCTACCCCGAGATTCCAAGATGGGAATAGGGCGTTGACATGCCTAAAAATGTACTATTTTTTATGCTTTATTTTATAATGACATTGCACTTTAAAGGTATATTTTCTTGTATTTTTGGTTGTAGGTACATCAAATTGAAGAATTTGGAGTGATTGGAGAAAAAGGAAGAAAAATGGACCAAAACAGAGCAAACTGGAGCAAATCGGGACAAATCAGGGCGCACTGGAGCCATGAGGGCCTAAACCAGACAATTAAGTAATTGTGCCTGGTTCTTAAGCACCCAAAATAGTGCTTAGGTGCCACCAAAAAGAGAGGGGTGCTTAAGCGCCCTAGAATCAACTCTTAGGCGTCGATGATGGTTTTCAACACTGCTTCTAGAATATATGTCAGATTTGACGATTTTTGAAGCGATGCTTCGTGAATCTCTTGGGGAATTTATTGGAATTGATAAAATGTACTTTATATAAGAACTTAACGTGACTATATGGGGTTTTTAACAGGAAATTAAGGCACCATTTTGAAGATTCAATGAATATTGACAGTTTTGAAGAGACACATAAGTATATCTTAGGAAATTATAAAAAAGGCTTGGAAATGTTTTTAGAATATCTCTTAGCCTCTTGAATTAATTAGAAGAAGAGAAGAAGGCTTTGATGAGAAGAATAAGGCTTGGGTGTGAGCCCCAAGTGGGGCGGCAAGGTGAGAAAGAAGGAGAGAGAGTGAGAGATTTCTTCTTTTCTTTTCACTTTAGTGTTGGAGAGGATTGTGAGGAGATTTCTTTCGCTATACAACGAGAGATTGATTTTTGTCAGAGATAAGTATTTTCATAGTATTTTGATTTGAATATAGTACTTTGTTTGTATGATTTCAAAGTCTTGTTCAATGAAAACTTCTTGTTGTTTCTCCATGTGTAGTGAGTAGTTTTTTTACTCTTTCCCTCTTATAAAAAGTTAGTATGAATGTGTAGGATATAAAATTGAGTAGAGTGAGAATATATTGTGAAGATTCTACTTTTTTCTTCATTTACATGTAAACTTGATCAACTTTCATGTTAAAATCTGTTGTGAGAACATGTAAGATCCGGGATGGTGTTATCTCAATTAACTATGGTAGAATCACATGAGATTGTATGGATGAGAATCTAGTCCATATGGTTGAGTGCAAATAAATAGGGAAATAATCTTTAATGCGTGTAGAATTAGAGGACTTTAGAGTGACAGGCTAAGACCCCCTAAGTTTGTCTATTGTTTTAGGTTTTGATGCAAGATGTTAGCCTCTGGGTGGAGGGATAAAAGGGAACTCTAGAGTGAGAGCTAGTATCTTTCCTACCAAGCCCATCTTCAGAACTACTCAAACTTTAGAATAACTAATAATCTTTATAGCATCTCTAGTAAGGGTAAAAAATATAATTGCTCCTATTTATCATAATCTCTCTCACTACTTGTTTTACTTTTACACATGTCACTACTTTCATTGCATGAGGAAAAGGACTTTAATATATTAAGAACCCCCACTTTCTGATTTTCACTAAGTATTTTAATTTAGAAGTAGAAGTATTATTCTAGTGATAATTGTAGGATAAAGTCAAAACCAAACTTTTATCGACCTTCCAAGCTAGGGCGTGTTATTCTAAATTATAATTTCTCTTGAATGTCGCTGTGATTAACTTCGATCTCCGTAGGATCAATATTCAGGTCTTAATCAGAAAGCCCTATATTACTTGATTAAGATACGTATACTTGCGTAGAATCCCTAGAAATATAATTTAAATCTTACTTTGCATGGGATAAGGTTTTCGGTGTCATTCCCAGGGATTAAAATTTTCAAGTAGTGTCAACTTCTTAAATTCTACATATAAAATTGAATATCGGGATGAGGCGTCTAGCCTACCTCGAGATGCAATGATGGGAATAGGTCGTATAAGCCTACTCCAAAATGTAAATATGGGAATAGGGCTCTATGCCTAACCCAAAATGTAAAGATGGGAATAGGGAGCCCAAGCCAATCTTGAAATATAAAGATGAGAATATGACATCCAAGCCTACCCCGAGATGCGAAGATGAGAATATGGCATCCAAACCTATACTGAAAAGTGAAGATGGGAATAGGGCGTCTAAGCCTACCATGAAATACAAAAATTGGAATAGGGCATCTAAGCCTACCATAAAATGAAAAGATGGGAATAAGGTGTCAAAACCTACCTTAAAATGATGGGAATACTACATCTAAACCTCCCCAAAATGCAAAGATGGGGTTAGGGCATCTAAGCCTACCCAAATATGCTAAGATGGGAATAAGGTGTCTAAGCTGACCCAGAAATGCAAGGATGGGAATAGGGCATCTAAGCCTACCCAAAGATGCCAATCTGGGAATAGAGGGTCTAAGCCTACCCCGAAATGCTAAGATGGGAAGAGGGCGTCTAAGCCTACCCCAAAATGCAAAGATGGGAATAGCGCGTCTAAGCCTACCCCAAAATGCAAAGATGGGAATCAGAATTTAGGTATTGACCCATAGAATATCACGTAAATAGTGTAGATAACATGTGGTGTTGAACTCATAGATAAGTGGCATGTGAAGATTGTCATTGGTGAAAAATAAATCCTTAAGACTTTGTACGGAGTGTGAAGCTCCGAGGGATGTGAAGAAGTTAGTGGAGACAAGAATAATCTTGCTATGCAGGAAATCAGTAAGAGGCCATGAGCTCGAGTGAAACAAACTTAAGAAAATTTATTTTTATATTCTTGTTGTCCTTATCATATTTAATTTTCAAAGAAAATCTTAAAATTTAATTTTCGTTGATAGATTCTCAAAAGGGTATTTTATTTAAATTTTATTGTTATCGAAAAGTTTTTATTATTTTTTTCTTGTTCATTAAGTTTAGAACCAACGTATGGTTCAGCGGCTCATGATCCATCGCACAAAGGGAAATTTGACAAACAAGTCAAATTCTGGAAGAAACTTCATTAATGTGCTTAAAATAGGTGTTGCAGACTGAATACATGCTGAAAGCATCAAAAGTTTATCTAAATATCTCATCTTGAATACATATCATATATACTGCTCTGACGCAGTGCAAAAGTAAAAAAATAGTCTATCTGTACTCCGTGGGACGAGCTATGCGTAAGGCACACTTTAAGGGATTCATCTTAAGATTACATTATCGTAATCATTTGAACATGATCCTCAAATTGTACAAATGATCTATGTTCTATTTTCTTTTTAAGACTAAATCATCAATGTAGAATTCCACTTGGATGTGAATGAGGTTGTCGAAAATCTTCATCATTGCTCATTAATATGTTGCTCTAGCGTTCTTCAACCTAGAAGGTATCACTGTGTAAAGAAAATCCCAATCATTGTTCTAAATGTTGTAAGTGTTGCATCTTTTGGAGCCATCTTGATTTAATTATATCCTGAAGATCCATCCATGAAGGAGAAAATCTCATGTGTCGAAGTGATGTCCACCATCATTTCTGGTATTTGCAACGAGAATTCATCCGTTAGACCCGCTTTATTTAAATCCATGAAGTTGACACAAACATGGATCTGTGAATTTTTCTTCTTAACTAGTGCAATGTTGGCTAACCATGAGGGTTATTACTCTTCTCATACAAAGTTAGCATTTATTAACTTCTTCACATTAGCAATGACTTGCTGTTCTATCTCGAGGCGCATCCTTCTGAGAGCCTGCTTCACTAGGGTTATATCATTGTCTACCCCGAGCTTATGAACTGTTACTTCTACTGACAGCCCTGGCATTTCATCATAACTCTAGGTGAAGCAGGCTTTAAATTATGATAATAACTTTATCAGCTCTATGGACTCTTCGTAGGCGAGTAAGGAAATTATGAAGGTTGGTCAGGGCTGCTTCTTAGTCCCGAGATTTATTTCTTTCAATCCATCAATTGTTGACTTAATTTCTTCCTCAAATTCTGGCAGAGCATCCTCTATCAGCTCACCAGTTGACAAATCTCCTTTGATGCAATGCTCTTGTACTTACTTGCAATAATTAATTCATTGGTGTAGTATAGCATTAAAAGAGGTCTCGATGATGATATGGAACTTGGCGATTGTTTCTAATTCTCCAACTATTATAAGCAATGGAATGGATTCAAGGGCTCTCTCTCCCTTTTAGTTGAATCCTATTAGCATCATTTTATCGGCCATAAGCTCCTGATCCTCAATGTACAAATAGTCCAATGTCCATAGTCTCATCAAGTTGGCTGATGCTTCAAGATCTACTAAAATATTGGACAATATGAATCTTTTGATTTTTATGGTAATATAGAGTGGTCAGTTATGTTCAGCGGTATCAAGCAACAAGTCTTCATTTGTAAAGGTTACCCTAGGCTATTCCTTTAACGAGAAAAATTCATCTGAGGATGTGCTTGCCAACTGGACTAATCAAATCTCTAGGTCAAGCAAAGCTATAACCAAAGACTCCCTCATCTCCTTTGATAGGATTATGGCATCATAGATGCTTATTTTAGCCAAAAACTTCCTAAGATGAGCTAGCACATTATCATCCACTTTATATAACCCTTCAACCTTTACTTGGTTATGTGTTTCTTCCATTAGCGAAGGCTAAGGTAACTCTTGTTGGGTTACTATTTGCTTTCCTTTATCTGTTGGAACTATTCTCGGGGGTAATACTTTCTCGCTCCTTAAGTTTACTTCTATAATTTCTTCTTCTTGAGATTCTATAGGCAAAACTTTTGGTGTTTCTTGTTCTTTGGAAAGATCAAAGATCAAAGTTCATAGCACTCGAGGATTGGTTCCACACACCCGATGCTATCATGATTGGTATTATCGATGTCTTCTTAAATCTTGATAATGGGTTAATCAGACATAATTACGATTTAAGGATCAGTTTGGGAATCAAGATCAAAGTTAGATTGAGCAAAATTAGTTTTGTCATCACTAGAAATAGTTAAAATATAGCCGAAATCATAATCATTATATTCATAAGACCTCAGAGGAGAAAAAAGATAATCATAATCAAGGGTTCAAGGATCTTCTTCCTCAAATTTGAGACAACCAATCTAATAGAGGCAGCCCCTATCCTAACCCCCATGTTATCAGCCTCCGTAATGGCATTCTTCTTCTTCTCCTTTGATGGTGGCAGATCTTCTGGCGAAATTTCTACCAGTAGCTTGGCAGGCTGAAGACTCTGAATGGCTACTTGTGCTAATACATTCGAAATTTAGTTCAGTATTTTCTTGGATAATTTGCTCCAAAATGTACTCCATCCTTCTTTCTCTGAATACCGATCCATCGGGGTGATTGGCTCAATCAAAATCATATTTACAGAACCTTTTTCATGTTCTTTTAAATATTCTTTTGGGATTTCTATATTCCCCTCTTGAAGATTTCTCTCGAGTAAATGCTTAAAGACGAAACATTTCTCTACAATATGTCCAAGCATCTTGTGGTATGGGTAATATTTGTGTTGAACTTTCTTGTGAATTTCTTCAGGTCTCTTTGGATCTGGTAAGCTAAACTCCGACTTCTTCATTAAACTTTTGAACATTTTGGGTACAGCTTCATCTTTGAAGGAGTATACTACCTTTTTTCATTTTGAAATGGTCATACCCTTCTTATTCTCTATTTTGTATAGTGCTCCTTCATGTGATTGCTGACTAGACTGGCCATAATGTTGTGTCTGTTGAGAATGTCGTCACGACGGCTAGGAACCTTGATGAGAATGCTCTGCTTGTATTTTCATTAGCTGCTTTCCCTTATCAAACGTTGCTACTATCTTGAACTTCTTCTTGAATATTCATGTTGTTCTGGCTTTTTTTGATTTTTCATGAGAATCCATGTGCTTAACTTCCTCTTGCAGATTGCTAGCTTTGCTACATAGTTTCTCAAAGGACTTGATGGTGAGTCCCTTAAGCATGAAAGGTACATGCCCATGGATGTTTTTGAATAGGATTTCAATTGCATGATGCTTCTGTAACAATTGTTCACATTTCATGCTAAGGTTTCTCCACCTCAAGATATAATCTACAAAGGTTTCGTTAGGCATTTGCTTCTTCATTACGAGGCCTCCAATAGACATTTGATGTTATGCTCCAGTAAATCTCTTCACAAATAACTATTCTAATTCAACAAATGTCTTGACTGATCTGTTGGTTAATTTGGTGTTCCAATCAAATGCGATTCCCAATTAGCTGTAGACAAATTGGCGAAAAAGCAAAGCTTTGTTTATTCCTGTGTTACCACAACTGGCTCCCAAATTTGCTATATGCTGTCTGGGATTTCTAGTCCCGTCAAATATCTTAAAGTTTGGTGAAAGAAAAAAATTAGGGTTGGGTATGGCATCGAACTATTCCAGTTAGGGTCTATTCTTTAAAATCAATGCACCACCCTTAGATTGGGTTAATACCTCTCAAACTTGTTTGAACATTTGTTTGAATTCCTTTTCTGGTATAACAATCAAAGGAGAATCGTTCTTCTATTAATCATCTTTGTTTGCTGAGGTAACTTCCCTACTTTCATCAATGATATGTATAATCTCAGCTGATTATCTTTTGGAGAAGCTAACTGCTTGGTTTAAGACTGTCCATGAACTGTAGCCATAGCGGTCATGGCGGTGGCCAACTCTTCCATTCTTTTCTCCATATGGCTAATTTGCTCAACCCTCAGCAAGATATCCCTACACAGATCATCTATAGAATTCTCTTTGAGAAGAGGCTGAGCGTCGCATACAAATGCAGAGGCTCTAGTTTTGATGACATGAATGTTCATGAAGTCTCCCTTGAGGTAATCGTTATAGTGAAAATCTTTGTCATCCTCGACATCAACGGAAACTCCATGTTCTCAGGCTAACTCAGAAATCTTGATCCTGAGCTTCTTAAAATTTTCTTTAATCACTGATTTTTGTATCATCTTATGATCTGGAGGACTCTGGTGAACATCCTCTACTTGCTCATCCAGCTCGCTAGATTTAGCTGCGATAATATCAAATATTTTAGACCCTTGCTTCATTCGATGATCCTGCCCTGCAAGCTCACTGTACCATATCGATATGACAACCTTGGAAACCCATTCCTTTTCCTTCGATGAAGATATCTTGAGATGGAGTGTCTCAACATTGACACGTCGAAGAGAGGTATGTTCCCCGTGGTGTAGACTAGATACAATTCCAATTAACTTCTTCATCTTTTCCTTCATGACGGGTGATTGGCAGATTTCTCATACCCAAATGTGATTTAACTGGTCGAAGGCCTATGAGTCTCGGAGCTGCAACAGTAGTAGAATCGATGGTGGAAACGTTAGTATTAATTCAACTTCCCAAACAAAATTTGACTGGAATGCGAGCCGGTAAAGTTTCAGTTGGTGTCTGAGACCGTCTGGTAGATCTAACGACCCTGAGGATCTCTTTTTTCATGCGAGGGGATACTCCACATCCCACTCATTTAAATAATTCGTCGACTAAACAACCTACCTTTGTAGTCAATCAATGGAACACTATATTGACTCAGGTGATAGGAGTTGGCTTATTCCTCTTCACACCATGTCCATGAGGTGACGGTAAGATAGCTGCAATCTTGTGGACACTCTTGTACCCATCAGTGTCCATTATGGAATGGAACCTACTCCCTCACAGAGCCGGATAGGACATAGTAACTCTAGTTCCTCCAGATGAAGAGTTTCATCAACAGACAATTACTTAGAAATTTGGGCTTTAGTAGCTTTTCAAGTCATTCGGTTGCGGTTCCTTCTTTGAGTTTGATTTAGTGGCGCAGTCCTTGAACTTGATCCAATTTCAAATACTGACGGTGAAGCAACAATGCTTCAGTCAGGTCTTCGACAATCATAACCTTTTTTCCCTTAGTAGAAATGAGAACAACAGGCTTAGCAGGTGTCGTAGTGGCAGAAGCCTTTACCTTCATGTAAAAAGGGAAATCATGTAAACAGTTTAGGTTAAACTCATTAGATGACTTCTGAACTTCTATAGTGGCAGCTTTCAATATGACAAATGGGGCTATTCCGAGAACAACCTTGAGATCTTCAAATCTAGCTCCAAACTTGATGTTGGGGGTGACATTGCGGACATTACGGCTCATCGGCAGGTTGCATGAGAAAGTGAGCATTGAGAATGCCATTATAGGAGCTTCAAAAAAATAGCTCTGGGGTTAGTTATTTAGCCAATACCTCACAGTTCTAGTGTGAGCAATAAAATCAGCAGAGGTTAATCTATAGATTGGGAAAGCTTTTAATTAGTTTGTGAAGATTTTAAACTTTAGAAAAAATACTTTGAAATTAGAAAGATTTAATTAATATTAGAAAATTTAAGCAGCAAGCGCAACATGACACAATTCTATTTATTTTGCGAAATAGCAAGTCAAACTCGAAAGGGAAAATAAAGTTTAGGACCCAGTGCAGGACCAACTTTACAATGCACAATGCTCGGGCGGAACTATTCCAAAAGCACACCTATCGGGGGTCCGACGCCACACAATGGTTAAAAGTCCTAATGAACTTTTTAACTACTCTATTCAAAGGTGATTGAACAGGCGATCCTGAAGTCTGAAGGAGTTGACTGTACTTCCCAAGAAATAAATGGGTGAAGCATGTTAGTGGAAGAAGGGTAATTTGTTCCATAAGGGACATGGACACATTACCAATGTATGAAAATAATATTCCTTGATTAGTATGGAGAGAGAGACTCGTCTCCAACGGAGTCTCCAGAATCTACCGGCACTATTTTAAGGGGGGTCGTCCTATGGAAGCCTTCAGTCGCTGGAATAGGAATCCTGTCACCTTTTTTGGAGGGACATTTTAATATATATATATATATATATATATATATATATATATATATATATATATATATATATATATATATATATATTAAAAAAATATATTATCAAACTGATCTCATATTTTTCATAATTTAGATGAAAGAGCACTACATCTCAAGATGTGTATCTATTCCGAAACATAAACACAAGACTTGAGGGTGAGACTCGATAAAATAAACTAATAAATATATGACATCCGTTTTGACTGCAAAATCATTTAATTATAAACCGAAAGGTTCCCCAATTTAATATTAAAAATATAAAAGAGTTCATATTAAGTTGGGTTCTGAAATTTTTCTTATAAAGGCAAGCCCGTATAGATAATTTTATATTAGATAATCGAAGTCACCTAAGAAAACTCTCAATAAAATTTGGGGGATATTGTCTTCAAAGAGGTCAAAAGAATATGACTTTTCAAGAAGATCAGAGAAAGAGGTGTGAAATGTGAATAGCTCAAATTTGGAACATTTATTATGGAATCTAAAGGAAGAAGAGTTAGGGGATGTCACGGATTCTAAGAACCTCGATGACTTCCTAAGCTATCCTACTATTTGGCTTCAATTTTTAGGAGAAATATTTAAATGTTTCTTCTTACCAATTTTATTAATTAGGACTTATATTCGTGAGAAACAATGACACAAATAGCCTTGAAGATCTGAGAATTTAAGTTGTGACAAACGACAACCTCAGAATCCTAAAATAGGTTATGGCTTATATTGTATAGCAGAGCCATACAAAAGCCTAAAAAAGGTAAGGATTTATGTTGCACTAGAGAGCAACCTCAAAATTCTATGGCTTCTTGTTTAATTCTAAGGAATGGTATAGCTGGTGTAAACATGTTTTTCTATTGAAGATGGTCATGTTTCCCTCAATGCTAGTTTCAAGCTCTTTGTCATGTCAAGTTTAAGTTTTTTAATGTGTCAATTATGGATGTCAAAACAAATGGTTCCTATGGTTAAAGTTATCTAAGTATAATGGGGGATGTTAATGCTAATTAGAGTGCCACCGGTTAGGATCCTACCATTACCTTGTTCTAGCACAACTATTTTCTTTCAGATTCACTTAGTCCAAATAAATTTACTAAACTGTACTCAATGAGTTCCTTACTTTCATTTAGACCATGGGAAATGTCGTTAGCAACAATAGGTTACCTCCTCTGAGGGATTCTCAATCATCCGACAGAGACATTTTTAATCTAGTTACAATTTTTATTTTGTGATTTTTGTGATTAAACTTTGAGTTGTCTTATATTTTGAATATTGTGGCTGTGAAATTTATCTTATTTGATTTTAGTTTTGGTTTTGCAGCTATCCTAACTGTTTTGGTTTTGACATGCAGGGTGACATTGTTATTTAACATGAAAGTTTGTGACAAGAAGTACAGAAAGCCAAATGCAATAATTTAGAAGTGTGCCTGTCGGTTCTTTTAGTTTCTCTACCTGAAAGATTTGTTCTAGCACTTTGCATATAATTTTGCAATGAATTTAAATTTCAGGAGTAGAAGAAGGTATAATAATCTTACCCCAAAGTATGACTCTATTGAGTCTCGGAAGACCTTAGTGGATGATTTTAGAACAAAATATGGAAAGTTCAATTAGCCCTTTAAAATATCCAAAAGATATCAATGTGCTCGGGGGAATGACCCTGAAGTACTCTGAGGAATTCTTGAATTATTTCGAGATCATTTAGAACTTCATCAACTGTTCCATTAATCATCCAGGGTTAGAGTGTAACTACCCGTTGCTCATTGAAATTTGACAATTTAATTTACTTAAGGATATGAAACTTAATCAATTTCATACTTTACTTTAAAAATTATATGGATGAATTCCCTTAAGGCAAGCTTAAGTCATTAAAGATTTAGTACTCATCATAAACGGGCATGGAGTGTTTAAAGAGGTGTTAATCCCTAATCATATTATCTTCTAGATCCAATCATAATAGGGGAAATGATGGTGGCTAAAATCTTGGTTTAAGTGACATTATTCTTATTGAAAGATCACATCATCATCAATTTTAGGCTTAAGGTAAGTGAATTCTCATCCCCCTAGCTTAATTCCACCACTTGTGGATAGTTTGATCTTAGTTGACTTTCAAATCATGAAGATTAGGGAAATTATGATTTTGTTCATATTGTAAAAAGGTGGTAAGTGAGTTTCTACCTTTAACCCATTGCATTTGAATCATCCAACATATTTATTAAGCATCAAAATTTCCCATCCCCAATGGTTAATCCTAAATTTTGATTAAGACACCAAAACCTAAAATTACTATACTACCCTTAAGGCTCTTCATCTTATAATTTTTCAAAAAAAATTAAAATGGTCTTGAAAATATCTAAGTATCCTATACATGGATGAATTAAAATATCTGGGAGGAAAGCATTATTTTTCAAAATTTGATTTAATTTAAATAATTATTTAAAAAAAAGATTTTTCAATGTTAATTTATTTAACTAATCAAAATGAAGTTTTAATTTATGAGAAAACTATTGGAGCTTTTTGTAGGTCAACAGAATACTTAGACAAAGTTTCATGATTTTCTTTTTAATAATATTGTAATTATTATAATTATTTATAGGTTATTTCTAATGTTCTTGAAATACAAAAATATGTTTTCATCCTCAAAAATCACTTATAAATTAAATTAAACCCTCATAAGTCCAAGAAAACTTCGAGGAACACATTCTATATGTTTATGATTTATATTTAATTTTTTGTAATTATTTTAATGGGAAAAAAAGTAAAATACATTTTAGGCCTTTAAAATTTTATTTTTAATTTAAAGAAATTGGGAAAATATTTAATGGGGTCCCAAGTGATCAAGGAACAATTGCATACATTTTGAATTATTTTTAGTATTTTTTGAAAATCTTGAGTATTTTAATTATTTCTAATGCAAAATATGCTTTAAAAATAAAATATTTTCACAAAAATGGATTTTATTTTTAGTAAATGCCCCTGATCACAAGGAACTTAGAAAACTATTTTTCATAATTTTTCTAAGCTTATTTAATTTACTTTAATTCATTTTGTGCTAAAATACCACTTTTACTTGCAAAATCCACTTTAATGGCCAAATGAACTTACATAAATTTGAAATATTTACAATAAGTGGAATGATTTTTATGAACAATGTGGAATTGATTTTTTCATTTTTTATTTATAATTAATTTAAATAAATTAACACAAGGAAAATATATTTAATTAATAATTGAAAGATAGAAAATTATTCAAATCATCAAATTAGTTTTCCTAAGCTCCTCTAATGATAGGAAACCTTACAAAATTGATCACATAATTTTCTAAGGAATATTTTAATTTATATGATTAAATAAAGTCACTATAGCCACTTAGGCTTCAAAATTTTGGTTAGAAGCACAAAGGTTCTCCCTGACATTCAAAAAATCGTAAGGGACGCTCTCTGTCAAGAGGAACCAACCCTATTAATTTCAAGCCATGGTGATAAGTATTTAATCATGATGAATTAAAATACGTCAGAGAGTATTTAATTAATTAAAAGTCATATACTTGGCAAATAATTTTAAATTTTAGTTCACAATATTCTCCTATATTCAGTGAGCAAGAGGGTATTTTTCTTTTATTTTAATAATTTTTGTAGAGAAAGATATGGATTTTTGAAGATGAGGCAATAAATATAATTTAGAAAATCTATATATTCTTAATTAAACATGTGATGCCATGTCATCCAACGATGGCTCTGAACCCACACACGACGCTCTACCATTTGATGTCGCCATCGACCCCAGCTACCACGCAGCCCGCCTTTTTGCACAAAAAGATAGTCCAGCTTGATCTCCTCCATTAATGAAATAAAAGCGTGATTGTACGACTCCCCATTATCGTCCCTTGAAGACCTAACCAAAAAATCATTCAAAGTAAAACATTAAGATCTTCACCTAGACTCAACCAAATTGCATGGAACTTGTTTCTAAATGTTCATGTACTAAAGACAAACATATTTATATAGTTTATCAAGTATGAAATCATGTCATTACACATGGAGAATCAAAAGAAGCTCGAGCTAGGGTTAGAGCTCGCTACCTTTGTCTGAGATGGGAGGCCTCAGTCAAAGGGTTTTGGTAGCTTTGATTGGGTCCATCAAACCTCCATATGAAGTTTCAAGCCATGGTAAAGTGTCTAGCTATGTTTTTACCAAACTCGATTTCAGGTGTTGGTCTAGCTCTAGGTTAGGGGTTGTTTGAGAGAGGGATTTTGTGGAAGATCAACTCCTCTTACTATGGAGATGGTGTGTGCACAGTTAATCGGAGTTTGGTTCACTATGGAGCTGTGAAGAAATGTACAATGGTTCCAGCCAGATTTTAAGCTCAAATTGAACTCTCAAAGGGTAAATTAGAGGGAGAAAATGTTTGGCTTATGTTGAGGAAGGATTGGAGAGTCTCTGGTGAGATTTCAGCAGTGTTTTCCCAACAATTTTTGGTTATTTCTCCTTTGGCCATGGAGAAGGTGTTTTAAACAGAGGGGCTTAGGGTGGAGCTCAGAGCTTCAATTTGGGTTCAATTAAGTGCTTATGAGGAGGGCTTCATAATTCCAAATACCAATCAGAGCTGGACACATTGGATGAGCAAAATTGGGTTTGAGTTAAGGCATGGGGGCTCTCAATTTTGGTGTTTTCCAACCACTAGGCTGACAAAAAAAGCCAGGGATGGTGGCCAGAGAAGCCAAGTGAGCCAGGTGGAGGGTTAATTATGATTAACCACTAAAGGTTTGTCATGATGGTGGAGATATTTTGGCTTAGACCCAAAAATGGGATGAAATACCTTAATTTACAGAACCATTGGTCCATAGACCACCTTGGCTCATTTAGGTGGGTTTAGGCTGGTCACTAAGGTGTACTCGGTGGTTGTGGTGTCATTAATTTGGTCACTTGGGCATGGCTTAGTCAATTTTTGTGCATGGGTTCAATTTGGGTCAAATTATCTTGAATTTGGGTTTGGGTTAGGCTGACCATGATATTGAGCCAAAATAATTGATCAACTTTGTGCAAAGGATTTTCTTGAGAGTTTAGAGAATAATTGGAGTGGTTTTGAATTAATTTGGTTGGTCAATTTGAAGGAATTTGAACAATAAGTCAATTTGGGGAAGTTGGGTTATACTTGGGTTTATGTTGGGCTAGAATTGGGATAAGTCCAAATTGGGAGTTCAAAATGGTCTTGAGGAATGTCTTGAGGAGTTTTCAAGATTAATTGGGTGCCAATTTTGGGGTTAGGACATTCATTTTGGTGGGATTTGGGCACATGGCTAAATTCAGGCAAATTTGGGGATTTTAGATTTGGGTTGAAATTGAGTGAAATTGAAGCTTGGCCAAGGACAATGGAGTGTTCAATTTGGTGTGTGGAGATGTTTAAAAAAGTTTATGATGCATAATTGGGGCAATTGCATAGATTTTGGGCAAAATTGGGGCTTTTTTATTTAGGTTGAACTTGGACTCAAATGCGGGTAAATTGGACTTAGATTTTTTTTAAATTGAATTTGATCACGATGAATTCGAATTTATAATTGAATTTGGGGGGAGTTGAGGTTAAATTAATGGACATTTGGGGTGCATTTGGGGAAATTGTGTGTTTAAGAACAATTTGGGACTTTTGGTCAAAGTCGGTCAATTTGACCAAATTGGGTTTAATTGAAAGGTTCAAATTATTTTTAGAGACATTTGAAATGATTTTGAGGGTGGGTTTTTGGAAAATTTTGGGCCATCAAGGGTATTTTTTTAATTTTGGCCAATTTGGGGGTATTTTAGGTATTTTGACAAATTTAGGAGGTTTTGGGCAATTTTGGTAGTTTCAACTGATTTGAGATGATTATTCAACAAAATTGTTTGATTTGGGTAATTTTGGAAATTTTGGTGAAATTTTGGATTTGGGGGTGTTTTGGTAAATTGGGTAGATTTGGAGACAAAAGGCCATGTTTGGTATTTTAATGAAAGTGAGGTGCCAACCACTCTATTTGAGCCATGGACCAATGGAATCCTCTACTTCAGGGCCTTTATGTACTGGACTGAGCTAGATTCTAGCCTAGGGCTAGTGGGTCTAGGGGACCATCTACAGGAGTCTCCCAAAGGGTTAAGCGATCAAAGCCAACAAGTTTGGATTTAGATTTGTTAGTGGGATGTGAGTGAAAGTGAGTGTAAGTGGGAGAACTAGTTCTAGAACAACACCAAGGGTCAACCTTAAGGCCAAGAAGTCCTGTGGGGATTCACCTTGAGCTCCCACACATTGGCCCTGCCTACTTTATGCTAGAGATTAGGTTTTTAAGTTAAAATAAGTTAGCGTTTGAGTTAGATCCACTTGGTCATGGACCTAAAGATGATGGTTTTGACTTGGCTTAATGTAGAATTAGCCAAGTCCAGGATTCCTAAGTTAACTTTTAAACCTAAGGGTTTCATTTAGGGTTTTAAATGTAATTTTGGAATATACATTTCTTTCAAACCTAAGTGATAAAAATGTCATTTTAAAATTTTTAAATGGCTGAAAGTTTGTTATTTTAGAGTTTAGAAATGTTACTCTAAGTTTTTAACCAATTTTTTAAATTTAATTTCCAATTTATGTAATCTTATAATTATTTTTGAAAATAACTAAAATGTTTGATAAAAATTAGAAAGTCACAGTTATGGAAAAATCAGGGAATGTCTCTAAAGATGAAAATATTGATCTGTAAAAATTTGAGAATTTTTGGAAATATAAATAATTTTTAATAATTAAATTACTCTAGAGAGTAATTAATTAATTAATGATTAAATATAAAATAATGGTTTCAAATTTTTGTCCCATAATTTACTCCTTGTCTCCTTAGGTCTAAGAGTATTTTTATTTTATTTTTGTGATTTTTCTATGTAAACATATTGATTTTCCAATATTTCTGAATTTATTTAAATAAGAAAATCTAGATTTTCTTATTTATCCTTGCAGGCGCTGACTCGATTATCGGATCCGTCGAACGTATACGTGGCACCATTTTGTTGGTTAGGGATTCCTCGCAGACAGTCACATGGCTCGCGTTTTCATGTTTTTAATATGGATGAAATCACAATCAGACGAGATCTCGACCATCCATTTTTAATACATAATAAAGGACGACATCCTATCGTCTCTCCTAGCCTGGTCTTTCCCGTAGATCGTCCATGATCTAGGCATAATATCTCGCCTGGATCTTAATAAAACTTCATGGGGATAGTTCCATGAGCGTGGCAAAACAAACATATCCATACAGATTCATGGATGCTTTGAATAAGTTTGTTTCATAAAGGCCCAAACTGTGCATAAATTGATTTAATTTGGCCATACGTTGGTTTGATGAGGTGAGGCCACAAAAAACTTGATAGGAATGATCGTTGAGTCCTTGTGAAGCTCCTAGTATGTCAAATTTGGGGTGAGATCGAGTCTGAGTAAGAATTCGATAAAATGGGTTTACGGCTTGATGTGGATCTAGGTTGGACATCGTGGGAAGATCCAATTTAGATTGGAATTTTCTTCGTACACCTCAGATAAGGTGTATGAATGATTAATTTGAGGATTGGGAGGGGTTTATGTAGGTCCCAAAAGGAGTCTTTTTTTGGGGAGTTTCAGGGTGGTTAAATTGGGAGAGGATAGTGGGCTTGAAGGTAAATGATTTCTATTGAAAATAATCATTTGCCTATGGAGTGGGGAGGAAGTTTACTGTTGAAAGCATTTAAAATTTGGCAGTGTCGTTGGGTCTCTTTCCTTTTTTGAGCTCTCGGGTTTGGCCTTATTTGTAGCCATGGAGGCCATTGTTGGGCTTTAAGCTGGCTTTGTTTTGTTTGGAGAAGGTTATAAACATGTCATGATGTCTAAAGGACAGGATTTTAGGATGTAGATATCCATAACTAAGTATTTATTTTTAACTTTCATAAGATGGATTTTCATTTAATGTATTGGATTTGGTTAGGCCTTGGCTCTTTTTCATTGGATATGAGATGAGGTGAATGGTGACTTGGAAGCAGGCTTGTTAGTCTTCAGCCACATAAGTTAGCATGTCACCAAAAATTTTGTGAAATGGTGACACAAAGGCTTCCTTACACTCACTTCCATGGCTTGGTCATGATGACCTTTAACCATTAGAGGATTTAGGAGGTGAATGTGGCAGCCTGATGATGCCTTGAATCAATCTCGCTGATATGATCCATTAATCATATAATGAATTAAGGGAAATGATGACATACATCCTGCTTCTTTCTTATTTTTGATGCCCTGTTCATGATGGCCCTATGCATGTGTAGGATAGGCTTTAGAGGAGTCTTTATTTCATTGGAGAATGGTGGAGGTGAATGATGACTCATAAGTTTTATAAAGGGATGACACCTCTTTACCTCTTTATGATGATTTCATTATGAACATTAACCTAGGCTAACAATGTTGGCTCATGAGTTTTTCTTTACGCGTTGTGGGTTGTTATAAGAGGTCTCATGGGTCATGGGTGACCCATTAGTGATCCCTCATGAGTTAAATTTAGGATTTAAATTTAAAATTTGATTTTCAGGTTATCATGGATTTGTCTTGCCATGAGCTTAAACCATAATTTTTTATTTAAATCCTAGGTCTAATGGCCCTTAATTTTACTCTTTTTTAATTAATTAAATGATTAATTAATTAAGAGAACAAAATATTTTGACTAAAATATGAAATTTTGATCAAAATTATGAGTTTGACCAATTTTGACCAAAGTTGACTTGGTTGACCATGTTTGACCAATGTTGACCATTGTGGGTCCAATGGTGTTTATAACGACTAGTTTGACCATTTGATGGTTGGATTGGTCATTGGATGATTGGTTTCTATGGTATAACATGGATTTGATCAAGGTTGACTAAATAGTTATGTTAGAACATTTTATTGTACTGAATGGAACAAAACAAGTCAAATTTGATTAATTTGATGTTTAGATTGACCTGGTGGTCAATGAGGTTGCCATTGGGTCATTGTGTCAATAATTGACTATTTTGACCAAGTTTGATCTTTTAAGGTCATTGGGGTGACCTTTGGGTCAATGCAGTTGTCATTGGGTCAAGGATTGACCATTTTGACTAAGTTTGACCATTGAGCCATTGGGATGACCATAGGGTCAAAATAGTGTTGATTGGGTAATGACTTGACCATTTTGACCTAAATTGACAATTTGGGTCAAAGGTTGACCAGTTTGGTCAATGTGGAAGTCATTAAGTCATGGATTGAGCATTTTGACCAAGTTTGACTTTTATGTTAGGTGTTGACCAATAAAAATTTTTTTTTCACCAAAGATTTTTCTCACATTGCATAGATCCAAAAGTTTTGGGGTTTTTTTTGAAAGATTTTGAGAAAATGCTTCGGTAAAAAACTTTTACTTACTGGATTTAAGTTTAAAGTGCTTTACATTTTGATTTTCAGAATTTTGAAACTTATTCAGATTTTAATCAAAATTTTCTAGATTTTCTATGACACTTAGATCGAGCAAAAGAAAAATAGAATATGACAACCAAAAGTTTGTTAGCGTTAAAGCTGGTGCTCGATTTTATAATCTTCAAGAAAATCAGAATGTGATTCCAGATCGAGGTTTCAAAAATCTGAGAGGAGAAGTTGTATGATTGATTATAGCTCGGCAGTGGGAAAACTTCTGCTGTTTTATTGTCGATGCGATAACTAGGATAATTATGTAATTTTATGCCAACTTTTCAGAGGCTTCTGATGATTTATTTTTTATTCGTAGAAAAAGAGTGGATTTTACTCCAAGAAAAATAAATGAATTTTATTAGTTATAAGATGTTTATAGATGCCAGTATCATTCATTCTCTGCTACAAATGAGGCCTTATATGAGGTTATTTCTTTTCTGACTGGTGAGAAAGGGGCTTAGAAAGTAAAGAATGGAGTTAAAGTCAACATTCCACTTTTTATGTTGAATGTATTATCTAGGGCCTGACATTATTTTATTTTTGGGAGGATGATTCCAACAAACCATCATAGTGAGGCGACTAACGATAGAGCCATCCTGAACTATTGTATTCTGTAAGTGAATGGAGATAAATGAGGAGAGGATTGAGCCTCAGAGACCAATTGGGCCAGAAAACATTGAGACATATGAGTCTCATGTTGATTGTAGATCTAGAAGTGAGGACAAGGATATTCTTTCTACTTCTAGGACCCTTACTTTTAGTGAGACTACTTCAAGTGACTTAGTACCAGGGAGTTATCGAACCAGATGATGATTCAGCATGGAGATATTTTGAGGATGGATCATAAGATGCAGAACAGGGAGGCTAGAAATGCTTATATTGATAATCTGATTCACCAGAAGTTTGAATATGATGCTGCATATGATGTTGTATTAGTGAAATACTTGACTGGTGCTCATACAGTTCAGTTCCCTACTCACCCTGTTTATACTTCATATCTGCAGTAGAATTTAGATGTCAATGATGAAGAAGATGATGAATGGTGATCTTTTTGTTTGTTTGTGTTGTACTTTGTGATTGTATTCTTTGTTTTTTGATATTGTTGAGACTCTGTTGTTATGATGTAATCTGAAACTGTAATGTGTAAAACTGTTTTCATTTTTAGAACTTAGTTTAGTTATATTGTTAGTTTCAACACTTTGTTATATGTAATGTATTTAACTCTTTCTCAACGAATTTTATATGTATTATGTGCAATTTAATGTTTTAAGTCTAATAGTTTTTCATATTAGCACGTGCAATATTTCATAATTTATTTGTAAAAATCAAAATCTTCAATAAGTATGAATTTTCTTTATGTATTTAATGCTTTCTTTCACCCTTTTATTTTTGAAGTTCTTCATGTAAATTTTTTTAAAAAAATTAAGTTTGGGTGGGAGAAAAATAATTTTAAAAAAGAAAAGAGAGAACTTAGTTTTATCTGTCCTTTTGTGTTAGGGGTTAAATTTGGATAACTATATTTATGTTTCTAAATATATAGTAAATTTAAGTAAAAAATTTTAAATTTAACATGACCTTTGGTATTAGGGGTTAAATTTGGATAACTATATTTATGTTTCTAAATTTATAGTAAATTTATCTAAAATATTTTCAATAATAAAGGTTAATTCTAGAGACTAAGATATTTGGTAAAAGAGAATAAGACTATGTTTTTCTAATTTAAGTAAGGGAATTTATATTTTTGAAGAGTTAAAAATATTAAAAGTTTAATTTAAAAAAAAAAGAATTAACTTTATGTAAATTTTAAGTTAATATAAATTTGTTAAGTGAAAAAATGTAAAAAGTTTTTTAATTTAAGAAGAGGATAGTGAAGTTCAACATCATTAAAGGTTATCCAGATATAGTAATCCTCACATACATAAAAAAAAGAGAAGAAGAAAGAAAAGAAAAAGTGGATTAAAAATGATCCTGAAAAGTGAAGAAAAAAGAAGAAAGATGTGGGAAGAAGCTTGTGGAGATGCCTAATTACAAGTTGGCTTCACTTGAATCAACTTAAGGAAAAAGACTTGGACACATTTTCTAGACTTTTTATTTGAGTATTAGCTTAATGATTATTAAAGTTTTATGAAGTTCTCTTTTACATGAATTTTGTAAGTGACATTAATATGAAAAATTACAATTTTTCTTGAAAGAAATAAAGGATCAGAAATCTTAAGCATAATTAATGAATACCCTAGCACTGTTAGTATTAACTGGATTGTTTTGAATTTTTCTTAAGTTATACTAATATGTTTAGAGAACTTAAAAATGGAAATCTAGAATTTAAATTCTTTACCATGAGTCATATTTTTATGTAGTAGAGGAGTTACTTGAGGACAAGTAACACGTAAGTTTGGGGGATTTTGATACACCAAAAATATATGCATTTTTGGACCCATATTTTATACTTATTTTTGGTGATATTGCATCTTAATGGAAGGTAATTTGATGTTTTCTTGCAGGTTGTTGTTTTTTAGAACTTAAAGCAAAAAGGAAGCAAAAAGGATGGAATTTGGAGTCAAAATGACATTTTTGAAGAAGTACTCAGCGCCGACCGCGCAGAACAACAGAACATCTGAAATTTTTACTCAGCACCGATGGCGCCAGACAATCACCGATGGCACCAAAAGCGGGCTTAGCCCCGTTTCTAGAAGGTTCGAGGCACCTCTTGGAGAACCGACCTTGGGCTATATTTGGGGCCAAAATTCATCAGAAAATGGACTCATTTTCACTCCAAAACGTTCCACCATGCTCCATTTTTGCCATTCTTCATAATTCATCTTCATTCCACCACCATATTAGAGTCCATTAGTGATTTTTCTTTTGTAGTTTAGTGTTTGTGTGGTTAGATTTAGTGAGAAACTTTCTGTAAGAGTGTTGGATAAGGAGAAAAGTGAGAGATATCTTCTTCCTGTATTTCTAAAGAAAGGCTACAAGTGATTTCCTTTGAGAAAGAGTTTTAGATTTGTTTATAAGTGTTGTATGAACTTTTTGTTATATATTAAATCTTTTTGTTGTTGTGCCTTTCTAATGAAATCTGAGTAGTTCCCTCTATCTTTCTCCCTACTCTAAGATATGGTGAAAGGAAAAGATAATATGATGTACCAATATTAAAATATAAAATAAATTGTGATGATTTTTCAACTCCAAACTTAATTTACATTTCAATCTGGTCAATTTAATTGTTAGAATATGTTGTGAAACATATGCTCCGGGAAATGGAGTATGAGTTCTACAATAGAGTGATGATCACATTTGATTTCATAGAGGAGAAATTTGTTCATGCATTTAAGTGCAAATAAATAGGGAAATATTTTTTTAGTTGTAGAATTGGAGAATATTTAGGGTGACAGACTAAAATCTCCAATTTGGTCTTAGTTTTTAAAAAACAAAGCGAGAGTTAGCCTTCAGGTGAAGGGAAGTGGGAGCTCTGGAGTGGGAGCCAATATCCTCTTAGCCTAGCCACAGATTTAGGGACTAAACCTAGGATAAACCAATTATTTTCAATGCACTGTATCAGAGTAGAGAATTATAATTGCTTTTATTTGGCACAATACATATTATAAACATTGATCTCAACTCATTTCACTAGAATCTCATTGTAGTGGGAAGGATGCTTTTTCACATAAGAAATCTTCTTACATAAACATAGTTAGTAAATTAGTATTTACTTTTTAAACTTTGCATTTCTGCTTTGTTAATAGTTAAGTACTTTAGTTTTGATAACATCTCAACTTTCAAAATTAGTGACAGTGATTTTGTTTGAATTTTCTGTAAATTTCCTAGTAAAACTTATCATTGTCAATTTATACATTCCCTATGGGATCAATATTTGGGGCTTAAATAGAAAGTCTTTTATTACTTGATAACGATACGTATACTTGCATAGAATCTTATTATTAATTGCCTATAATTATATATATATTTTACACAACTTACTTTTGATACTATTGACCTCACTTTTGGTTGAGGTCTAGAAACTTCTTTAGTAGCCTAGGTCTAGCCATAGCACTTTCCTACTGACTAGTCTTAGAAAACTAGAAAAGGTACCCTCACCATTAGAAACTCAAAACTCTTCTCTTTACTCAACTTGAAGTTCCATATATTGGTCCTAACCTCTAGCACTTAGTAGGTAAGATCATTATGAAGGAACTCAAGGAGAGTTCCTATAGGGCTACTTGGCCTTAGGATTGACCCTAGGTGTTGGTTTGGAGCTAAGGTATACAATACCCTCACAATACCCTCACCATACCTTCACCATACCCTCACAATACCCTGGCTATGACCAATACATAAGGTCCCAAAATGGGGATTTCATTGATCCATGGTTCAATTAGAATGGATATCTATCCAATTCTACTTGAAATGCTCATCTTGGGTCTTTTGCCCCAAACACGCCCAAGTTACCTAACTGCCCTTGGGACCCCAATTTTAGCCAAAAATTCCCAAATCTACCCAAAATACCAAATTTGATTCTAAACTTAAATTAACATTTTATTTGATCAAACTATTACAAATTTAAGCTCAATTTATCCCTGAATTAAGCTTAATTTTGATTTAGGTCAAAATCCCAATTTTGGCTAAATGACCAAATCACATCAATTAGACTTATAACCATGCCAATTGACCCAAAGAAATGTTGTATTTGCTTCATAGCAATATTTTACATCAAATTTGATAATAAATTTGCATTGGTAAAACCTTTTGATCATCCAATTTGGTTTAAATCCAAAACCCCAAATTAGCCCCAATATTGGCTAACACCCCAAATCTCAACAATTGAATGCCATAAACCTCAAATTGGCATCCAATTTTTGTTGAAAATCCTTTGTGAGGTCATTTGTGACCAAACACAACAATCAATTTGAGTTTAGTCCAAAGCTAGCTCACGTTTGACCCAAATTAGCCCCATATGCCTAATTTGGGTCTAAATCCAAATTTCATCAAAATCCACTAAATTCACTACCAAATTTATTTCAAAATGACTTTCATTCTTCATGAAATTTCTTCATCATGATGTTTTACACCAAAAACAACAATCAATTTAGACTTAGCCTATGGCTAGCACAAGTTTGACCCAAACTTAGCCCAACATGCTTAAAATGGGTCAAAAATAAAAAATCCACTTAAATTAATTAACCAATTGACCTCAAAATGACTTTCACCATTCATGAAAGTTGTTCTTCATGGTCTCTTACACCAAATGCCATATTTAATTGGGCCAATTGACATGTTTAACCTAGTCGAAACACAAGATTTTTTCATATGTACCTTCTTGAACTTATGGCCAAATCCGAACCAATTGAGCTTGGTATGGTCAAATGAGCCTTACCTTAACTCATCTTAGACTGTAGAGTTGAGTTTAAAATCAGCCACCAACCCATGGTTAAGCTTGTTATTTGTCTCATGGGTAATTTTTTTTTTCAAGGGATAAAGAGAAGGTTAAATCAAAGTACTTGTTATACCACATGTCAATACCCTATGGCGCCATTTTTACTGCTCATTATAAGCTTTAACTATGACCCAACCCTTGGTTAACCACCTTAACACAAGCTAAAGCCCAAAACCGAGAGCCCCCACATGGCCAATACCCAAATTCATGCCAAGAAGCCACCTCAGCCCAAATTGAGCTGAGAACTCCTCTGCTTAACACTTAAGCAGTGGGGCTAACCCCTCAATTGGCCAGCCAAGCTTCCCCTTGGCCAATTTCTATAAAATACATCCCTCATGGCCATGAACAGTGTGGTAAAAAAAAATTTCACTAAGGCCTCCCAAACTCCTTAGAGAGCTTTTCTGAGAGTCCCTTAGCACATTACAATCCATTTACCTCTCCCAATTCCACCACAAAAATCCAATTTTGAGTTTGAATTCCTGCCCTAAACCAAAACAAACTTCAATCCAAACCCACACAGCACCAAACTTCAAACAAATTGGCTCTACACCTTCACAACGGTGAAGGAAGCCAAACCCCCATCAATTCCCCCTCTGAAATAGCCTCTACCATAGCTTTCAACCAACACCCAAAATCGGTTGTGGTCGAAATCATATATAGGCCTTACACCAGAGCCAGAGGCTTCATCCCTAAGCTCTTTGGGACCCAACAAAGGTGTGAAGAATCTCTGATTGAGGCCTAACCTCTCGGAGCAAAGGTATAACCTCACTCACTCTCCCGAGCCTTCGCGAGCTCTCCATTTATGATGGCTTGATTTCATAGTATGTTTACCATATAGATGTGTTCGTCTCTTCAAGACGAACAATTTAAGAAAAATTCATCAAAATCCATTAAGAAATGAGAGAGATATTAAGGTTTTAAGTTGGACGGCTCTCGGTTAAGGCCATTGGGGACGATGAACGGATGTCGTCCATTCTCACGTGTATTGAATGGATGGTGGAGATCAAGGCGGATGATCCTCTGGAACGATATGGCGGGCCGCGTGGCAGCTGACTCAGAAGGCGGCGTCGAACAAAAGCATACCGCGTGGCTGTTCGACGGATCCGATGATCCAGTCAGCCCGCGGTTTGAATAAATAAATAAGGGTATTTAATAAATTTAGAAAATAGCCCCTAAACTTCAAAAATCGATATCTTTGCATATAAAATTCATAAAAATAAAATAAAAATACCCACTTGCTCAGTGAACAGAGGAGAATCATATGGAATTATTTTCACATTAATTTGATGCATAAATTATTTTTAAAAAAATGAATTAGGGATAGGGTTTTTCAACTCTCCATTCATATTGGATTATCACCTTGACCCCAAATTTTTATATGTTGTAGCCTCTGTCTAGGTGCACAATTTGAGCATTTTTTCAAAGACATAGGAGAT
>NEWO01000354.1:286785-301041 GCA_003013225.1 Phalaenopsis aphrodite | reverse complement strand
TTTTAAAGTTTAAAAATGGAATTTTCACAAAATAATTCTAAAAAATCAAATAAAAATCAGAAAAATACAAAATAAATTTTTCTGGGTTCTCTAACCTCAGAGAGATTTCTCAAAAATAAAAAAAATCTATTTTTCAACACTTAAAATATTTTATTTTTATTAAAGTCCCCAAAACTTCGATTAATTTTAATAAATCACAGAAAATTCAAAAAATTATGAAATTTTGGCCAACTGACTTTCCGATCTAGGGCTAGCTTACATAAAAATTTCAAGTGACTAGAAATTGTCCTGATTATCTTTTGGAATTTTCTTTGAAGATGCATATTTTTTCATAAAAATAATTATATGAATTAAATTAAATTGTGAAAATTCATATTTTCTCCTCTAATGTCTTAACTGACCTATCAGTAGGGTTATATAAAAATCCCAAAGTCATTTGACTTTAATTTGACAAATTATGAAAATTTGGACCCTTAGGGACAAAATTGTAATTTTGGATATTTTCGCCTTAATGAACATTTAGGCTAAATCAAAATGGGAAATGGGTAATTTATAATCTTAATTAACTCATTTCATAATTTTGATAAAACATGGGTTTAATTGGTAGAAACCCACTGCACTTTGCCAAATTATAAGATAAAAGAATAATTCCCATAATTATCAAAATTTTGGAAGCTTTATTAGCATAAAATGACTTTTGAATTTAGGGGTATAACTTTGGAAATCAATGACTTCACACCCTTATTTGATAATCAAAATAATGTTTAAATGATCTTGATAATGATCACTTAAAGTTTTAAATCTTTTCAAAATCAATACACACACTTAATACATTCACTTAGGTCTTAAAGACTTAGTGGTGAACTTAAGTTGAAATCCACTTGTTAAAAAAGAATTAGAAAAATCAACATAATCAAACTCTTTTAAAGCACCACAAGTCCAATTAGGACTAAAATTTGGATAAGTGTTCTTAATAACACTAATTTGTCTCCTAAAGGGTCTTCACCCACATAATTTTCAAATTGAAAGGTAAATGACATTTACCTTCTTCTTGGGAATAATCAAGACATCAATGTTCGCTGAGCATCAGGTTGATCCTAGGATGAATTATTAAGCAACATAATAAAGTTTAAATGGACCCAAGGCCTTTTACCAGACATTAAGAAGGTTGCTTGGATCTGCTCCCTACACTTAACCTAGTGAATACCTTAGAGATTTTTTAAACTTAATATGTTTTACTTAATAATATTATCCTTAAAATTTAAGGACCCTCAATACACAACATGGAGTTAGGAAAGTTTCCAAAACTTTACTTTTCCAGCTCTATAAACATAAACTGCTCTAACATGCATTTTGAGTTGCAGGTGGTGAAACAAGAAGACTCGCTAGGTACACTTTTACAGTTTATAGCATTTTACAGTCTTTCTTGTACTTTCCTGCTGCACTTTTATTTGTGCTTGTATTTACATACCTGCATAGAAAATATAAAATTGCATAAATCACCCCCACAACATTTCAAAAATACAAGACAACTCAAAACTTAATCACAATTATCACAAAAAAATATATAACTTTAACTAAATTAAAACGTCTCTATTGGAAGATCGGGAACCCTCNTAACTTTAACTAAATTAAAACGTCTCTATTGGAAGATCGGGAACCCTCAGAGGAGGTAACCTACGGTTGCTAATGAGGTTTTCCACGGTCTAAATGAAATTATGGAACTCATTAAGTTTAGTTTACTAAATTCATTTGGACTAAGTAATTCCAATAGAAAATAGTGGTGCCGGGACGATGGAACCGTGGGATCTTGATCGGTGTCGCTTTAATCAACTTTAATATTCCCAGAGTAAAATTTAAAGAACTTTAACCATAGGGTCACCTGATTTGACATTATAACTAAATGACCTAGAAAACTTGAACTCTGCTACAACGAGGAGCTTGGAGCTTACATGGTGGGCAGCCCGAACATCTTCAACAGCAAGAGGATCTACACTAATACATCCCTTCCTTAGCTTTAAACAACAAAGCCATAGGATATCAAGGTTGTTTGCCTAGTGCAACATAAATCCTCAAACACATCTATTAGGCATTTGTACAATCCTGTTGAACAATCTAAGCCCTAACTCGCCTTAGGATTCCAAGGTTGTCATTCGTCATAACCTAAATCCTCACATCTTCAAGGTTATTTGTGCTGATTGCTTCACACAAATGTAAATCGTAATAAATAAAAAAAATTGCAGGATGAAACATTTAAATGATCTCTCCTAAATTGAAGCCAAATAATAGGATAGCTTGGGAAGTTGCTGAAGTTCTCCTTCGGATCAGTGATATCCTCTAGTGTTTCCTCCTTTGGACTCCAAAACAAAATGTTCCAAATTTGAACCAATCCCCTTTACACTTCTTAGTCTGATATCTTTGAAATGTCCTTACCATTTGAACTCCTTGAAGGTAATTTTTCTTGATTTTTATCGAGAGTATTCTTAGGTAATTTCAGTTATCTATGATGTAATTAACTATAGGGGCTTGCCCTTATAGGAAGCTTTTCCCAAATCCAGCATAATATAAACCCTATTTAATTCCTTATATTAAATAGGGGAACTTTTCGGCCAATACATTGGTTTCGCAGACCAAACGGATGTCATAACTTTTTTTAGTTTCACCCTCAACTCTTGTGTTCATCCTTCGGGATAGATACAGGATTTGAGGTAAAGCGCTCTTTCATCTAAACCATGAAAATTATGGGGTCAGTTTGACTTCATCTTTTTCAAAACTAAAATTTTAAAAAAAAAACGTCCTTCCAAAGCGGGCAACGGGATTTCAATTCCGATGACCGACAGCTTCTTACGGGCAAACCCCACACCCAAAATAGTGCCGACAGCTTCTGGCGACTCCGCTGGGGATTCAGCTTCTCTCTCCAATTAAGTCAAAAAAAAAAAATCTTCATACATCGGTAATGCATTCATGTCCCTCATGAATCAAGATTACCTTTCTTCCGTTGGCATACTTTACCCATTTCTGTCTTGTGAATGTACGGTCAACTCTTTTGAACTTTAGGATCATCTATTCAACCATCTTTGGACAGAGTGATTCAGAAGGCCATTAAGGACATTCTGATCTTTATATGGGGTCAAACACCCAATAAGTGTGTAGGTGGACTAGTTCCACTTGGGCGTTGTGTAAAGTGGGTCCCGCACTGGGTCCTAAGACATTTTAATTTTACAAATTAGACCAAATTACGTCATACTACGCAAAGTTTGTAAATTTTAATCAAATCTTTTTGAAAATTTTGAAATTTTCATTAACCTGGTCTTTAGACTTCCCTTTGTTAGCTTTAGTGTTTGCGCTAAAACTATAACACTTTGGCCATATAACTAACCCCAGCACTCTCTTTTGCAAAGTTGTTGCAATGACCTACCCAACGCTAACATTCACCTGCAACCTGCCAACAAGCCGCGAGTCCTACAACGTTGCTACTACCATCAAGTTTGGAATAGGATTTGAAGATCTCGAGGTCACCCTCGGGAAGGCTCCTTTTGTTGTTGTGAAAGTTGCTGCTCCAGAAGTACAAGAGCCAGCTGCTGAATTCAACTTGAACTCCCTTGATGACTTTTCTATTTACAAGAAAATCAAGACCTCTGCAACTGTTACCATAGCACCAATAAAGACAGTTTTCCCCACTATTAAGGGGAAATAAATCGTGATAATAGAAAATCCGACTAAAGGGTTAGCTGCCTTACCTTCAACTTTCGAAATCGGATCAAGTTCGAAGACTATACAGTTGACCCGGTCTCAGAAAAGAAACTGCAACAGGAAAGCCCAAAAAGCAACTAAAATTCAGATCCCTGAGAAAATACCTACTGAAGAGGAACCTCATCAGAAGGAAGAAGAATTACCAGAAATCTATCCAATGCTGAGAGGAGGCAAATTCTATCCTCTTATGAATATCGATGGACATGAAAATGTCCAAAAGATTGCTGCTACTCTGGCAATCTCTCTTGAACAGAGTAGGGGAAGGAAGAAATTCCATCCCATCTCTTAAGTCAGTACAACTTTTCAACAATTGGCTGTCAAAGAAGGTTGTTCAGTCCATGAGTTGCTCAGACGAATTGGACACACAATATCTCCTCTAATGAAAGAGGAGATTCTCAGAGATATTAAATCCAAACAAAATACATCTGCTCATATTTCTGTTTGGTTCCATTTGGGAAATAGATTTGATAATACAGGACATCGACTTATAAAATCAAGATTGGGTCCAAGAATTTCGTAAAAATATTTATCTAACACTGTATATAGTATACACAAAGAGGAGCATACTCCTTCTCAACATGTTGATAATTCTGCTAGGACACCTTGTCCTGAACCATCATTGTTGAAGAAGAAGATGTGGATACCCAAGGTTGTATCACCGATACAGTCTGATAAACCTGATCAAGAAATAAAATTAGAATATGAAGTATCTGATATTAATACAATTATTGCCACTGAAATGGAGAAGGAAACCCCACAAGGTTCTCCAAGAGCAAGTGATATATCATGAATTGAAGAGAAAGTCGAAAAACTTCAAGATGAGATCTATGAGTTAGCTTGAGAACACGGAGTCTCTATAAGTGAAGAAGATGAAGACTTTAATTACAGTGACTATCTTAAAGAAGACTTCATGGATATCCATGTTTTTGAAACAAGAGATTCTGCATCCTTACGAGATGAAAATGTCGTTGAAGAAATGCAAAGAGCTCTTCTCCAAAAAGATGAACATATCAGTTCATTGGAGAAAAAGATAGAAAAAATGACTGCCACTATGACTGCTATGGCCGTAATCCAAGGTAAGTTACAAACACCGCAGTCAGCATCTCCAGATATCAATCGACCAGAGGTTATACACATTACAGAAGAATGAAGAGAGGTAACATCAGCCAACAAAGAAGAGTAACCAAGAAAAGATTCTACATCAACAACCATACCTGAAAAAGATTTCAAACAAATGGTTGAACAAGTTCGTGATGCCTTAGTACAATCCAAAGGAGGTGCATTAATTCTAAAGGGTAGACCCTACCCAGAGGAATTTAACACCGTACCCTTTCCTAATGGTTTTGTGCATACGAACTTCAGAATATTTGATGGGACCGGAAATCCCATACAACATCTAGCACATTTCAGAGCTAATTGTGGTATCACAAGAAGTAATGAAGCCTTGCATTGCCAACAGTTTGTCACCAGTTTAGCAGTAGTTGCCTTTGACTGGTATGTCGATTTGCCCAACGATTCGGTCAAAACATTTACAGAATTGGAACAGTTATTTGTAAATAGATTCGCCGGCGCGGAACGTCATGTTTCTATTGGAGAACTCATGATGGAAAAACAAAAATCTGGAGAAACTCTGGTAGATTACATTTTGAGGTGGAGAAACCTCAGCATGAAATGTGAACCACAACTACAGGAACATCATGCAATTGAGATTCTACTCAGAAGCATGCATGGACCATTAGCTTTTATGCTCAAGGGACTCACCATCAAAACCTTTGAGATGCTACTAAAGAAAGCTAGTAGTCTTCAAGAAGATATTAAACATATGGATTCTAGTAAAAAGGCAAAAGTAACCAAGGCCTTTGAAAAGAAATCTAGAACAGTTGCAACCGTCGATAAAGGGAAGCAACCAATGAAGATATATGCAGAAAATCCTCGTCCGCCTTCATCTCAACAAACTCAGAAACAGATTAGCATGTCTAGTCAACAAACATTTCAAGGAGAGCCGTCTCAAAGAAGAAAGGTATCCTTCGCAGAAAGACGGGTAATAGTATATTCTTTCAAAAATGAAGCTATTTCCAAAATGTTCAAGAGTGTGATGAAAAATCCAGAATTCAGACTTCCAGAACCAAAGAAGCCTGAAGAAGTTAATAAGAAAAATGAGCCAAATTACTGTCCGTATCACAGAATGTTGGGGCATACAATTGAAGAATGTTTTGTTTTCAAGGATTAGCTTGAGAAGAAAATTAAAGAAGGGAAAATCTCTATCCCGAAAGAATATTTAAAAGAACCTGAAAAAGGTTCAATAAATGTGATTTCGGCTGAACCAACCTCCCAACTTGATTTATACACTAAAAAGGACGGATGGAGTTCAACTTGGAACAAGCTCAAGAAAGTCCTGGATTATATACAGGAATCATCAGAGGGATCTTCCTCATCTACCAAAGATGGATGGGATACAACAAGTAGCAAATCCTCCAAGAAAATGATAAAACAAATCCAGAACGCTTCCAGACAGACAACATATTAGAATCTTCAGTCCGTCAGATCAAGGATGGAAACTTCGTCACAAGAACCATTGTCATCAAAATCAAAGAAGATAAAGAAAAAGAAGAATTTTGTTGATAGCTCTAGGGGTAGGATAGGGGCTGCCTCTACTAGATATGTTGTCTCGGATTTGGGAAAAAAAATCCTCGAACCCTTGACTTTATATGATTATATTTTTGTCCCTCAGAGACCTGATGAACGTAATGATAATGATGTTGGCTACATTCTTACCGTTTCTAGTCATAACATAAATAACCAACCTAATATCGATCTCAATCCTCAAAATGATCCTCAAATCATACTTGAGTCTAATTCGTTCAATACTAAAGAAGACTTCGACGATATTGCTTACGACAGTACCAAAAGTGAGGAACCAATCCTCAAGTGCCATGGCACGCCGTTAATAATCAACTTGGAACTTTCTGATAAAGAAGATACATTGGAAGATTCAACAGCAACATCTCAAGAAGAAATCACAGAAATAAATTTAAGGAGCGGAAAAGTGTTACCTCCAAGAACAGCTCCAACGGATAAAGGAAAACAAATTGTAATTCAAGAAGAGTTACCTCCACCTGTACCAGTGGAAAAATAACATGATCAAGATAAAGCCACAGGAACAAATAAAGTGGATTACAAAGTGCTAGCACATCTTAGGAAGTTGCCGCCCCGACTAAGCATTTATGACGCTCTGATCCTGTCAAAGGAGATGAGGAAAGCTCTAGTTACAGCTTTGATTGATCCAGAGATTTGCTTAGCTCAGTTGGCCAGCACATCCTCAGATGAAGTTTGCTCGTTGAGAGAACAATCTGGAGTAACCTTCACAGATGAAGATTTACTACTCGGTGCAGCCGATCACAATAGACCACTCTATATCTCCGTCAACATCGGCAGATTTGTGCTGTCTAGAGTTTTAGTGGATCCTGGAGCATCCTTTAACTTGATAAATCTACGAACACTAGCTTATCTGGACATCGAAGCCCAAGAGCTTACAACAGACAAAATGATGATAAGAGGGTTCAACCAAAAAGGAGAAAGTGCCCTTGGATCAATTACATTACTTATGAAGGTTGGAGAACTAGCAACAACCGCAAAATTTCATATCATCGACGTCGAGACCTCTTTCAACGCTCTACTTGGTCGACCTTGGATTCATGAGAACAACATGGTTCCATCGTCTCTACACCAATGCATCAAACACTGCAAAGAAAAACAAGAATATTGCGTTAAAGGAGATCTACAGCCATTTTCAGTACATGAGGTTGGTATTCATGAAGATGCTGCTTATTATACACTTCCAAATAAAAATGTCTTCTCCCGAGAAGTTACAACAAATAAAAATTCAAAAAAAGAACAAAAAGGAGACCATTCCACTACCTCCTTACAACATAATGGTGAAGGTTCTTTTAGTTCACGCACTCGAGATCGAGGCCGGGGATGTGGACGAAGAAGAGCCAATACAATTGTTGAAAGGACTACGCTGATCATCAACATCGGTGATGAAGACAGTTCCGAAGACAAAATAATGATGACAAAAAAAAGAAACCTCAGTACAGGATCTCCTCAGAAGATGATGAGAAAAGAGAATATGAGACGATGTACGATCAGATAAACCACTATGTGAACACCTTCAACCTCACTCCGATCCTTCCTCAAAAGGTTGAGAGTTTAGAGGTTAAGGAAGTCCCTTGTGCTGGTTCAAAGCCGATCAAGTTTTACTGTGCTTCTACTCCTGTAAACTCTAAAAATCATGTAAATTTGGAGGATCCTAATGAATTAATGGAATTACCTTTTGGTTATTTCTCGCCTTATGTGCAAAAGTTGATTCAACAAGGAAATTTACCTAAGCAAATGTCAAAAGATAAACTACAATTTTTTAAGAAATTATGGAATGCTAAAAATTGTACTCCAAAATCGAAAGAGGGTCTCGGATTTGGTATAGTGGGACCAGTCGATGATTCGGAATTTTGCATGGTTGTTTTCGATGAGAATCACCTCGATATAGAGGATGACTCTACCGATCAGCTAGTGAAAGATGCTCCTCCAAAATTTGAGGAAGAAATCAAATCAACTATCGATGAACTAAAAGACGTAAATCTTGGGATTGAAGAACATCCCCGACCAACATTTATAAGTTCTCTACTCAATAATGAAGAATCTTCAGAGTTGGTCAAATTGTTAATTGAATTCAAAGATTGCTTCGCTTGTAGTTATGATGAAATGTCAGGACTGTTAATGGAAGTTGCAGTTCATAAACTCGGGGTAGACAAAGATATAACCCCAATAAAACAAGCCCCAAGGAAAATGCGCCTCGAAATTGAATAGCAAGTCATCGCTGAAGTAAAGAAATTGATAAATGTTAATTTCATACGAGAAGAACAATATCCCACATGGATAGCTAATATTGTTCCAGCTAAAAAGAAAAACGGACAGATACAAGTCTGTGTCGACTTCAGAGACTTGAATAAAGCATGTTCGAAAGATGAGTTTCCACTACCAATACCAGAAATGATGGTGGATATTGCTTCAACACATGAAATCTTCTCCTTCATGGACGGATTATCAGGATACAACCAAATAAAGATGGCTCCTGAAGATGCAGCACTTACAGCTTTCAGAACACCGATCGTAATTTTCTGCTACACAATAATGCCATTTGGTTTGAAGAACGCCGGAGCAACATACCAATGAGCAATGACAAGGATTTTTGATGACCTCATTCACAATCAATTAGAATGCTACGTGGATGATTTGGTCATCAAAAGTAAACAAAAATTAGACCATTTGTACGATTTGAGGATCATTTTTGAATGATTACAACAATATAATCTCAAGATGAATCCCCTAAAGTGCGCATTTGGTGTCACTTCTGGGAAGTTCCTTGGATTTGTTGTTCGTCATCGAGGAATCAAGATTGACCCAGAGAAGATTAAAGCTATCTTGGAAATGCCTCCCCCTAAAAGTTTAAAACAATTACGTTCCTTTCAGGGGAAGTTGGCATATCTGAGATGCTTTATTTCTAACCTCTCTGGTAGGTGTCAGCCTTTCTCGGCATTGGTTAAAAAGGACGCCAAATTTATTTGGGAAGAAAAATGCCAGCAAGCTTTTGATGACGTTAAACAATATTTAATGACACCTCTTGTTTTGGCAGCCCTTATCCCAGGGAGACCTTTGATACTTTATACCGCGGCTTTAGATTACTCGTTCGGAGCTTTACTAGCCCAAGTTAACAACAAGGGCAATGAAAATGCACTATACTACCTGATTCGTCGTCTAATACCGACAGAGATAAGGTATCCACCAATTGAGAAGCATTGTCTAGCTTTAATTTTTGCAGCGCAGAAGCTTAGGCATTACATGCTTTCTTACAAAGGAACTCTGATTTTAAGAATTAATCCGTTGCAATATTTAATGACACGACCAACACTCTCTGGACGTCTAGCAAGATGGTCGATGATATTATTGCAATTCGACATAACATTTGTTCCTCTGCGTGCTATCAAGGGACAGATACTAGCAGACTTTCTTGCTGCACACCCGTTACCAGCTGGGTCCCCACTCAATGACGAGTTACCAGATGAACAGATTCTACAAACAGATTCCTCCAGTGCACAACACTGAAAGATGTACTTCGATGGTGCTTCTTCAGCCAGAAAAGACAAAGGCTCAGGCACAATCATACCAGGCAAAGCAGGAGTTGGTTTGATTTTCATCACTCCAGACAATGGTATGCTGAGATTTTTGTACCACCTGACAGAGCCTTGCACCAATAATGAAGCAGAATACAAAGCTTTAATTACAGGATTAGAGTTAGCAATCTTAATGGACATAAAAGATATTACCATCTACGGTGACTCCCAACTCATCATTCAACAAATTGTTGGACAATACAGAATTTTGAAGCCCAAACTGTCAGAATATTACCAGTACACGATGAAACTGCTGGAGCAGATTCCCAACGTTACTTTCTATCAGATTCCTCGGGTAGATAATGCGCATGCCGACGCTCTAGCAAAACTCGCTAAAGAATTGGCATGTCCCCTGGAGGATTCCATAGAAATTACAGTACAGGGCAGACAAGTTCTATCCAAGATTGACATGGAAACCCTACATAAACTCAGAAAAGAAGAAGACACAATAAATGTAATTGTAAATATCAACGAAGACTGGCGGAAGCCATTAATGGAATATTTGCATACTGGAAAGCTGCCAGAGGATAAGTCCGAGGCAAACCAGATTACAAAGAGAGCTTTGTCATACGCTCTCATAAATGGTGTTCTCTATAGGAAATCATTTGATCAAATGTGGCTACGGTGTTTGAGTAGAGCCGAGGCACAGGATACTGTCAAAGAAATACATGCCGGATTGTGTGGTGCTCACCAGTCAGGACCAAAGATGAAAATGAAAATCAAAAGACTCGGATATTATTAGCCAACAATAATGTCTGACTGCATGGATACAGCGAAAAAATGTCATCAGTGCCAGATACATGGAGTGGGCTTACACCAACCACCGAATGTGCTACACCCAACTATTGCCTCATGGCCATTCGAGTGTTGGGGTACGGACATAGTGGGTCCGATAGATCCTCCATCCTTCAAAGGACATAGAGTCATACTTGCAGCGACAGACTACTTCTCTAAATGGGCAGAGGCAGTTCCACTACGAGAGGTTACAGCTCAGCATGTCCTACAGCTCTTCAAAGACCAAGTAATTTACCATTTTGGTGTATCGCGAAGAATTATCTCTGATAACGGGACAGCTTTCAAGAGCATAAAAATCAACAACTTCGTCAGAAAACACGGGATAGACTGGAGATACTCCACAATTTATTATCCGAAAGCAAATGGGTTAGCTGAAGCCTTCAACAAAACACTTGTACAAATTTTAAAAAAAAAGTACTCAATGAAAATAAACGAGACTTGCACAATAAACTACTAGAAGCTCTGTGGGCCTACCGAACGACGTTCAGAACTCCCACTCAATGTACACCTTACATACTCATGTACGGGTCAAAGGCCATACTACCATTAGAAATACAGACGCCATCTCTCAGAGTCGCCATTGCAAACCAACTTACAACTGAAGAAAATGCAAAGCTCAGACTTGAAGAACTTGAAAGTCTGGAAGGAAAACGTCTACAAGCACAACAACATCTGGAGCTATACCAAGCAAAGATGATACGAGCTCATGACAAATTAGTTCGCCCAAGGAAATTTAAAATTGGCGACCTGGTCCTTGTTCTCAAAAGACCTATTCTTACACGTCGCAAGATAGGTGGAAAGTTTGAGCCGACTTGGGAGGGACCATTTGTCATTGAGAAGGTCTATGTCGGAGGAGCTTACCAACTCATCAATTCTCGAGGAGAAAGGCCTTTCTCCTATGCTTCCAATAAATGGATGATACCTAAAGGCCTACAACGCGACATGACGACGCTTTCCGCTGTTAGTTTGCCGCATACATATGAAAATTTTTGTGAACTTCAGATAGTTCTGGGGTTATTTTTATGGCCTAAAAAGTCTATGACCAGATAAATTTTTTTTTTAATCAATATCAAAATTTAATGAAAATTCTTAGTATTGCATATTACATCCATCCTTTTCTACATATATATTAACAAGATAAAATATACGTTAATTGAACTATGTTTTGTTCTGGTTCGTAAACAACTCCAGCTCACTGATGTCTCGCTGTTAATTTAAGGAGGAGATGTCAGGACCGCGGCTGATCTTTGCCTTCAAAGACAGTTTAAACCTCGCTTTAAATGAAGAAGATGTACCGAAAGGCGGAATAATCAACTTCGATATGAAATTTGATGATATCAACGTAGAATAGAAAAATCCACTAACGGATGCTGTTGGAGAGCAAGAAAAAGAGGGATTGCCCTTATTTCTCAAATTCAGCACCAGGATTCTCTCCTCCTCAAAAGGGAAAGAAATTATTGAAGAACAAGATCCAATGGAAGGGCCAAGCCGCCGTTTGCCTTCCATGATAGCTACTTCGGCAGAAAATTTGATAGTTGACGATAATCAGAAAATACCTTTCGCCTCATTGCGTAGGACTCAGCGAAGAAATGCTGATTGGAGAAAACAAAGAGCTCTTGCCAAAGCGCAGAAAGAAAAAGCAAAGTTATTTGCGATCCCGGAAGGATACATGTATAATGTCGACATGAGGGAGTTTTCTGACAGTCTGCCGTTGACAGAGGATGAAGTACAATCAGTACAGCGTGCGGAACCATCATCGGCATGGATTCACTCCAATTCCAGTTTGGTTTGTTCCACTTGCCATTCTGTAACACTTGAACAAGGACATTCTACAGGAGCCTTTGTAGAATGCCCAGGTTGCAATGTCTTACATCTGAGACAATATGGTAATTATGATGATTACTCATCAACCAATGAATTGATAAGATATGATGATTTGCCAATCGATGATACAAACACAGTTCAACATCATTCATGCGACATTTTTCATGTGCCAACTCAAATTGAGGCGTATAATCCGGTGGAAATAATACCACCATTAACATAGCAACCAATCATTAATAATCAGTTAGATGATGAAGCCTGTTATCCAGCATATCTAGGCAGAGTCGAGCTTGCAAAAATATATAAAGTTAAATGCAATGTTTTCGAACATTTTAAAATAGTCGATGGAGACTATGTTAATATCTGGAGGGATTGGAATTATATACAGATATCTTTTCTCTTATAGAGCAACAAGAAGTACTTGATTGTGTGTTTGACCTCCGAATCAGAGGCAAAGCAGGACTGCTATCCGGAAGAACGTATTCCGAACCTAAAAAATGGATGGTAGACAAGGGTCGCATTACGATACAATGCGACTGCTGTTACAATTATAAGATAGATCGATAAGGAAATCATCCAAGAATTTTACAACATGAGCAGGTGGAGCCAATGCCACCCATGATAAGATGGATGATCACACGGATGGTCCAATGGGGCATAATTCTAGCAGATTGCATCCCCAATAGTTGCATAATTAATATCTATGAAGAAGAGGATTGTATCCCTCCATATATTGACCATCAAGATTTTGTTCGTCTGTTCTGTACGGTCTCTCTCATATCGGAGAGTAATATACTGTTCGGTATAGATATAGAGATAATCAGTCCAGGTGAATTTTGAGTATCTGTCAAAATTTCTTTACCAAGAGGGTCCGTTCTAATTCTGAAAGGAAATGGAGCCGATATAGCGAAACATTGCATTCCGGGAGTCCGACACCGTCGAGTGTCGATAACTTTCAGAAGGATGAGTGATGATAAAACTCCATACGGATTTCAGCAAGATCTGGAACTTGAAGAGTTGCAACCATATGCGTTATAAACTCGTTGCACCACTAGGGCCATCCCAAAACAACAGCTTAGAAGGTCATCTTGTTTAGTAAATCATAACACAGTTTGCGAGAAGATATTCTTTTTGCAGGCATGCAGATGTATAAATATGCGGACAATGATATGAAGACAGCTTATTTTGTACTTTATATTATGTACTCATAGATGTACTAGTTATGCGTATAACATAATGTACTTTCCATCTTTGAGATATATACATGATATATTGTAAAAATGACTGTATAAATCAATAATAAAATTTTACAACAGACAAATTAAATTTTCCGAATAAGTTTTCTCAATTTTGAGATTCCTTGCTTGTGCAGTATGACCCTGTTCGGTCTATATCCCCACAAAATTGCACATTCTACACAATTTTTTTTTCGTGATATCCCTATGGAGTCACAAACTCTATATGATACTTGCAAATAAATCATGCAAATCTTTTTCAAAATAACATAAATTTATACACATTACGCTTTCTGAAACACAGGATATTTTAAATCAGTCCGAAAACTCTGATTTACTATTTTCAAAAAAAATTGATCCAATAATTTCAATTTTCTCATCGAATGAGTTCAATACTTCTGATTCATAACTTTTCAAAA
>NEWO01000354.1:225120-286003 GCA_003013225.1 Phalaenopsis aphrodite | reverse complement strand
CCCAGCGGAAACAAATAGCATACACAAATTCACACTTCTTTCTAGGTCTGATGACTTAGAAATCTATATTGGTCTTGTTGATCTTATCGGTCAACACCAATACGTGCGGTGTGCTCGCCCAGTACACCACACCTATTGGGGGTCCATTTGTTGACGTCACTTTTGGTTGATGTCTAGAAACTTCTTTAGTAGCCTAGTCTAGCCATAGGACTTTCCTACTAACTAGTCTTAGAAAACTAGAAAAGGTACCCTCACCATTAGAAACTCAAAACTCTTCTCTTTACTCAACTTGAAGTTCCACATATTGGTCCTAACCTCTAGCACTTAGTAGGTAAGATCATTATGAAGGAACTCAAGGAGAGTTCCTATAGGGCTACTTGGCCTTAGGATTAACCCTGGGTGTTGGTTTGGAGCTAAGGTATACAATACTCTCACAATACCCTCACCATACTTTCACCATACCCTCACAATACCCTAGCTAAGAACAATACATAAGGACCCAAAATGGGGATTTCATTGATCCATGGTTCAATTAGAATGGATATCTATCCAATTCTACTTGAAATGCTCATATTAGGTCTTTTGCCCGAGACACCCCAAGTTACCTAACTGCCCTTGAGACCCCAATTTTAGCCAAAAATTCCCAAATCTACCCAAAATACCAAATTTGATTCTAAACTTAAATTAACATTTTATTTTATCAAACTATTACAAATTTAAGCTCAATTGATCCCTGAATTAAGCTTAATTTTGGTTTAGGTCAAAATCCCAATTTTGGCTAAATGACCAAATCACATCAATTGGACTTATAACCATGCCAATTGACCCAAAGAAATGTTGTATTTTCTTCATAGCAATATTTTACATCAAATTTGACCATAAATTTGCATTGGTAAAGCCTTTTGATCATCCAATTTGGTTTAAATCCAAAACCCCAAATTAGCCCCAATACTGGCTAACACCCCAAATCTCAACAATTGAATGCCATAAACCTCAAATTGGCATCCAATTTTTGTTGAAAATCATTTGTGAGGGCATTTGTGACCAAACACAACAATCAATTTCAGTTTAGTCCATAGCTAGCTCAAGTTTGACCCAAATTCGCCCCATATGCCTAATTTTGATCTAAATCCAAATTTCATCAAAATCCACTAAATTCACTACCAAATTGATTTCAAAATGACTTTCATTCTTCATGAAAGTTTTTCATCATGATGTTTTACACCAAACACAACAATCAATTTGGAGTTAGCCTAGGGCTAGCTCAAGTTTGACAGAAACTTAGCCCAACATGCTTAAAATGGGTCAAAAATCAAAAATCCACCAAATTGATTAACCAATTGACCTCAAAATGACTTTCACCCTTCATGAAAGTTGTTCCTCATGGTCTCTTACACCAAATTCCATATTTAATTGGGCCAATTGACATGTTTAACCTAGTCCAAACACAAGATTTTGTCATATGTACCTGCTTGGACTTATGGCCAAATCCAAACCATTTAAGCTTGGTATGGTCAAATGAGCCTTACCTTAACTCATCTTAGACTCTAGAGTTGAGTTTAAAACTAGCCACCAACCTATGGTTATGCTTGATATTTATCTCATGGGTAAATTTTTTTTTTTTAAAAGGGATAAAGAGAAGATTAAATCAAAGTACTTGTTATACCACATGTCAATACCCTATGGTGCCATTTTTACTGCTCATTATAAGATTTAACCATGACCCAACCCTTAGTTAACAACTTTAACCGAAGCTAAAGCCTAAAACTGTGAGCCCCCACATGGCCAATACCCAAATTCATGCCAAGAAGCCACCTCAGCCCAATTTGAGCTGAGAGCAGCTCTGCTTAACACCAAAGCAGTGGGGCTAACCCCTCAATTGGCCAGCCAAGCTTCCCCTTGGCCAATTTCTATAAAATGCATCCCTCACGGGCATGAACAGTGTGGTAAAACAATTTTACACTAAGGCCTCCCAAACTCCTTAGAGAGCTTTTCTAAGAGTCCCTTAGCACAATACAATCCATTTCCCTCTCCCAATTCCACCACAGAAATCCAATTTTGAGTTTGAATTCCTGCCCGAAACCAGGACAAACTTCAATCCAAACCCACACAGTACCAAACTTCAAACAAATTGGCTCTACACCTTCACAACAGTGAAGGAAGCCAAACCCCCTTTAATTCCCCCTCTGAAATAGCCTCTACCATAGCTTTCAACCAACACCCAAAATCGGTTGTGGTCGAAATCATATATAGTCCTTACACCAGAGCCAGAGGCATCATCCCTAAGCTCTTTGGGACCCAACGAAGGTGTGAAGAATCTATAATTGAGGCCAAACCTCTCGGAGCAAAGGTATAACCTCACTCACTCTCTCGAGCCTTTGCGAGCTCTCCATTTATGATGGCTTGATTTCATAGTATGTTTACCATATATATGTGTTCGTCTCTTCAAGATGAACAATTTAAAAAAAGAATCATCAAAATCCATTAAGAAACGAGAGAGATATTAAGGTTTTAAGTTGGATGGCGCTCGGTTAAGGCCATTGGGGACAATGAACGGATGCCGACCATTCTCGCGTGTAATGAATGGATGGCGGAGATCAAGCCGGATGATCCTCTGGAACGATATGGCGGGCCGCGTGGCAGCTAACTCAGAAGGCGGCGTCGAATAGAAGCACGCCGCGTGGCTGTTCAACGGATCTGATGATCCAGTCAGCCTGCGGTTTGAATAAATAAATAGGGGTATTTAATAAATTTAGAAAATAGCCCCTAAACATCAAAAATCCATATCTTTGCATAGAAAGATTATAAAAATAAAAATAAAATTACCCTCTTGCTCAATGAATAGAGGAGAATCGTATGGAATTATTTTCACATTAATTTGATGCATAAATTATTTTTAAAAAAATGAATTAAGGTTAGGGGTTTTTCAATTCTTCATTCATATTGGATTATCACCTTGACCCCAAATTTTTATATGTTGTAGCATTTGTCTAGGTGCACAATTTGAGCATTTTTCCAAAGACATAGGAGATTTCTAGACAGAGATCTTAATTTTCTAAGTTTTTATGCATTTTCTACTCAAATAATTATAGAAAAATGTATGTAGCTTAGAAAATTCTACGAAAATTCATGTAAGTTTCCTATGGCTAGAGTAGTCTTAGGAAATAATTTCATGATTTTTAAGAATCAAAACATGACTGTTTTCAGCAAACCCTAATTTGCTTAAAACATTTAATTTGGAGTACATATAGATCAAAATCACTTGATTTTTATTCTCCACTGTGGGTCATGAGTCAAAGAACTCACCATAAAAATTTCAAAGGATTTTGAGATCATTTAATATTTTTATTTGATTTTTAAAGATCATCATCAAATTTAACACTTAAATAATTTTCAAAAATCGAATTATAGTTCCAAAAATTATGAAACTTAGTTTTTTGAGTTCTCTGATATCAGAGGGATTTAATAAAAGCAAAATAATATTTAAAATAAAAACTTAATTTTTAATTTTTTTAATTATTTTAATAAATAAAAAAAATATTAAAAATTAAAAAAATCTTAAGGTTCATAAAAATATTCTAAATCACTTCCTAAACACTTAGGAAAAATTAAAATATTTTTCTAGGAATTGTCCTGATCATCTTTTGGAATTTTCTTTGAAGATGTATATTTTTTCATAAAAATAATTATATGAATTAAATTAATTTGTGAAAATTCACATTTTATCCTCTAATGTCTGAATTGACCTATCAGTAGGGTTACATAACAATCCCAAAGTCATTTGACTTTAATTTGACAAATTATGAAAATTTGGAACCTTAGGGACAAAATTGTAATTTTGGATATTTTAGCCTTAATGAACATATAGGCTTAATCAAAATGGGAAATGGGTAATTTATAATCTTAATTAACTCATTTGACAATTTTGATCAAAAATGGGTTTAATTGGTAGAAACTCACTTCACTTTGCCAAATTATAGGATAAAAGAGTAATTACCATAATTATCAAAATTTTGGAAACCTCATTAGCATAAAATGACTTTTGAATTTAGGGGTATAACTTTGGAAATCAATGATTTCACACCCTTATTTGATAATCAAAATGATGTTTAAATGATCTTGATAATGATCACTTAAAGTTTTAAATCTTTTCAAAATCAATACACACACTTAATACATTCACTTACTTCTTAAAGACTTAGTGGTGAACTTAAGTTGTAATCCACTTGTTAAAAAAGGATTAGAAAAATCAACATAATCAAACTCTTTTAAAACACCACAAGTCTAATTAGGACTAAAATTTGGATAAGTGTTCTTAATAACACTAATTTGTCTCCTAAATGGTCTTCACCTACATAATTTTCAAATTGAAAGGTAAATGACATTTACCTTATTCTTGGGAATAATCAAGACATTAATGTTCACTGAGCATCAGTTTGTTCCTAGGATGAATTATTAAGCAACATAATAAAGTTTAAATGGACCCAAGGCCTTTTACCAGACAATAAGAAGGTTGCTTGGACCTGCTCCCTACTCTTAACCTGGTGAATACCTTAGAGATTTTTTAAACTTAATATGTTTTAGTTAATAATATTATCCTTAAAATTTAAGGACTCTGAATACACAACATAGAGTTAGGAAGGTTTCCAAAACTTTACTTTTCCAGCTCTATAAACATAAACTGCTCTGACATGCATTTTGAGTTGCAGGTGGTGAAATAAGAAGACTCGCCAGGTACACTTTTACAGTTTACAGCGTTTTATCGCCTTTCTTGTACTTTCCTACTACACTTTTATTTATGCTTGTATTTACATACCTGCATAGAAAATATAAAATTGCATAAATCACCCCCACAACATTTCAAAAATACAAGACAACTCAAAACTTAATCACAATTATCATAAAAAAATATATAACTTTAACTAAATTAAAACGTCTCTATTGGAAGATCGGGAACCCTCAGAGGAGGTAACCTACGGTTGCTAATGAGGTTTTCCACGGTCTAAATAAAATTATGGAACTCATTAAGTTTAGTTTTTAAATTCATTTGGACTAAGTAATTCCAATAGAAATTAGTGGTGTCGGGACGATGGAACCGTGGGATCTTAACCGGTGTCGCTTTAATCAACTTTAATATTCCCATAGTAAAATTTAAAGAACTTTAACCATAGGGTCACCTGATTTGACATTATAACCAAATGACCTAGAAAACTTGAACTCTGCTACAATGAGGAGCTTGGAGCTTACATGATGGGCAGCCCGGCCATCTTCAATAGCAAGAGGATCTACACTAATACATCCCTTCCTTAGCTTTAAACAAGAAAGCCATAGGATATCAAGGTTGTTTGCCTAGTGCAACATAAATCCTCAAACACATCTTTTAGGCATTTGTACAATCCTGTTGAATAATCTAAGCTCTAACTCGCCTTAGGATTCTGAGGTTGTCATTCGTCATGACCTAAATCCTCACATCTTCAAGGTTATTTGTGCTGATTGCTTCACATAAATGTAAATCCTAATAAATAAAAAAAAAATTGCAGGATGAAATGTTTAAATGATTTCTCCTAAATTGAAGCCAAATAATAGGATAGCTTGGGAAGTCACCGAAGTTCTCCTTCGGGTCAGTGATATCCTCTAGTGTTTCCTCCTTTGGACTCGAAAACAAAATGTTCCAAATTTAAACCAATCCCCTTTACACTTCTTAGTCCGATATCTTTGAAATGTCCTTACCATTTGAACACCTTGATTTTTCTTGATTTTTATCGAGAGTATTCTTAGGTAACTTCAGTTATCTATGATGTAATTAACTGTAGGGGCTTGCCCTTATAGGAAGCTTTTCCCGAATCCAGCATAATATAAACCCTACTTAATTCCTTATATTAAATAGGGGAACTTGTCGGCCAATACATTGGTTTCGCAAACCAAACGGATGCCATAACTTTCTTTAGTTTATTTGATCAAGTCTCACCCTCAACTCTTGTGTTCATCCTTTGGGATAGATACAGGATTTGAGGTAAAGCTCTCTTTCATCTAAACTATGAAAATTATGGGGTCAGTTTGACTTCATCTTTTTCAAAACTAAAATTTTTTAAAAAAAAAACGTCCTTCCGAAGTGGGCAACTGGATTTCAATTCCAATGACCGACAGCTTCTTACGGGCAAACCCCACACCAAAAATAGTGCCGACACATACAATGATCAAGTTTTTGGTGTTGTAGTGGTGTTCACTTCATAAATCCTTACATATAAAAAATTGGGATCAGCCTACCCCAAAAGTGGAAATGGGAATAAGGCGTCTAAGCCTACCTTAAAAATGGAAATGGGAATAGTACATCTAAGCCTACCCTGAAAGTAGAGATGGGAATAAGACATCTAAGCCTACCCCGAAAGTGGTCATGAGAATAGAACGTCTAAGCCTAAGACGTCCGTTTAAATTATAGTTAAACTTCAACCATAGGGCCACTTTAGAAATTTTAGTTTATGTGACATCCGTTTTAAATATAGGATAGATATCTGATCGAGCCATTGTTCGATTTTTATCGAGAGGACTTGAGGCATAAGACTTGAGGATGAGGCTCGATCTGATAAACTAAGGAAAGTATAACGTCAGTTTGGTCTGCAAAACCTTTGTATTTGTCGACAAGTTCCCCTAATTAATATAAAAGATCAAATAGGGTTTATATTAAGATGGGTTCAGACATGCTTCCTATAAGGGCAAGCCCTTTTAGTCAATTACATCTTAAATGACGAAAGTCACTTAAGAAGACTTTCAATAAAAATTAGGAAATATTATCTTCTAGGAATTTCAAAGGGTGTGACTCTTCAACGAGATTGGACGTAGAGGTGTAAAAGGGGATTGGTTCAAATTTGGAACATTTTATTGTAGAATCCAATGGAGGAAGAACTAGGGGATGTCATGGATCCAGAGGCGAACATCGGTGACTTCCAAAGTTATCCTAATGTTTGGCTTCATTTTTTAGGAGAAAAATTTAAGTGTTTAATCCTGGCAATTTTATTAGTGAGGGCTTATATTCGTGTGAAACAACCTGCAAGAAAACATCAAATTACCTGGAAGATGTGAGGATTTAGGTAGTGACAAATGACAACCTCAAAATCCTAAGATGAGTTAGGGCTTATATTGTATAGTAGGGCTATGCAAAGGCCTAAATATGATGTGAGGATTTACGTTGCATAAGAAAGCAACCTCAAAGTCCTATGGATTTGTTGTTTAAGTCTAAGGAAGGAAGATTAGTTTGGATGTAGAAGAAAGGTTTTGCTATTGAAGATGACCGTGCTGCCCAACATACTAGCTCCAAGCTCCTCACCGCGACAAGTTTGAGTTTTCTAGTGTGTCAAGTTATAATGTCAAATCAGGTGGCCCTATGATTGAAGTTCTTTAAATTTTATGAGGGCATATTAAAGTTGATTAGAGCGACACCGGTTAGGATCCTAGGCTCCCTCGTTCCGGCACCACTATTTTGTATTGGATTTACTTAGTCCAAATGAACTTACTAAACTCAACTTAATGAGTTCCATAATTTCATTTAAACCGTGGGAAACCTCGTTAGCAACCGTAGGTTACCTCCTTCGAGGGAGTCCCGATCATCCGATAGAGACATCTTAATTTAGTTGCAATTGAAGTTTTCTATGATGTTTATGATTATATTTTGAGTTGTTTTATATTTTGAATGTTGTGGCGGTGGATTTTATCTTGGTTGATTTTAGTTTTGGTTTTGGGCTTTGGTTTTGGTTAACATGCAAGTTTATGTTATTTTCATACATGTAGGTAAATGCAAGGATAAAAAAGGAAACAACGTAAGCATAAAGAGAAGCTTGTAAGGAAAAGGCACAACAAAGATGGTACTATAAACTGTAAAAGCATACCAGACGAGTCTTCTAGTTCTACCACCTGAAACATAAAAATCCATGTGAGGGCATTTATGAAGAGCAGGAAAAGTAAAGTTCTGGTGGTTTTCCTCACACTATGTTGTATTTTGGTGAGTTCTTAAAAGTTTAATTAAGGATGATTTCATTGAGCAAAGTATATTAAGTTTAATAGACCTCTGAGGTATCCAACAAGTTAAGAGGAGGAAGCAGGTCCATGTCTCCCTCTCACCAACTGGTGAAAAGCCTCGAATCCATTTAAACTTATTATGTTACTTAATGGTTCATCCTGTGAATACTTCTAATGCTTAGTGAACATTGATGTTCTAATTATCCCTAAGAAAGGGGTAATTATCATTTATCATTTAATTTGAAAATTATGTGAGTGAATTTCCTTAAAAGGCAAGTTGGTGTAACCTGAACACTTAGCCAATTTTTTAATTAGGCTTAGTGGTGTTTCAAGAATGTTTGATTATGTTATGTTTATTTCTCTAATCTTCATTTATGCAATTTTGATTTGGACTAAGTCACCACTAAGCCCTTAAGACCTAGGTAAGTGTCTTAATTGGTTTTGAAAAGGTTAAGCTTTAAGTGGTCATGATTCATAATCTGAATTTTTATTTGAAAATCAAAATAGGGGTATTAAATTGATTAATTATTGACTCCAAAAGTCATACCCCTAAGTCCAAAATCATTTAATCTTAATAAACTTCCAAATTTTAATAATTTAGAAATTTATTAGCTTAATTAAGAAAGTGAGATTGGTTTCTACCAATTAACCCCTTGTGTTCCAAACATCAAATAAATTGATTAAGACCAGAGGTTGCTCATTTCCCTCCTTGACTTAAGCCTAAATGTTATTTAAGGCTTAATTTTTGCAAAATTACACATTTGCCCCTAAGGCTCTAACACTTCATAATTTGTCAAATTCAATTGAAAAGACTTTGAAATTTTATCACACCTAATTCATGAGTCAATTAAGACATCAGAGGAGAAAATGTGATTTTTCAGAATTTAATTTATTTTATAAAATTATCTTCATGTAAAAATAGGATTTTTCAAAGAAAATTCCTAACTTAGCCAAGATAATTTCTAATCCTTTGAAATTTTTATTGGAGGTAGACCTAGACTAGAGAAGCCTTTGGAACAAATTTCATGATTTTTTGAATTCTCTGTGACGTATTAGAATAACTTTATGTTCTGGGTTATTTAATAAAAAGAAAATATTTTAAATGATGAAAATTAATTTTTGTGTCTTTGAAAAATCTCTTTGAGGATAGAGAACTCAGAGGAGTAAATTTCATATTTTTCTTTGATTTACCGGAATTATTTTAGTGAAAACACATTTTTAGCCTTTAAAAATCATTTTTAAACTTTGAAATTCAATTTTTTTATTTATAAAATCAAAAGAAATATTCTAATTGTTCATAAGTGATTAGGAAGAAATTCAGAACATTTCCATGAATTTTATTATTTTTGTGCTTTTTATGAATTTTTAAATAATTAAAATAGGCTAAAAATCAAGTTTTTATTATTAATATAAATTTATTTTTATAAAATATCCCTAATCACAGAGAACTCAAAAAACTAAGTTTCATAAATTTTTGAGTTATATTTTTATTTTTAAAAATCACTTAAGTGTCAAAAGTGGTATTTATATTTAAAGATCAACTTAAGTTCTCTAGATCATAAACCACAGTGGAGATCAACAATCAAGTCATTTAAATGTTTATATTTTCCAAAATTAATTATTTTAGTGTTTTAGTGCTTGTAAAATTTAAGGGCATTTTCAATGACTTGACCCATGAAATTATTTTCAAAAGCTTCTCTAGTTATGGTGGACCTTCCAAAATTTTCTTAGAATTTTCAAATCAATATGCTAATTTCCATGGGTATTTTAAAGAAATAATGTGCAAGATCTTGAAAAATATGTATCTCTGTATAATAACCTCCTCTGACTTTGGAAAAATCAGAGGATGTTTCCCTTGACACAGGCTACAACATGCCAAAATTTCAAGCCAAGATGATGTATCAAAATGCATGGAGAATCAAATGATCCCAAATAGTGTTTAATAAATTAAAAATACTTTATGCACCAAATGGACTTGAAATTTATTTCACATTATTCTCCTCTATTTACTGAGCAGAAGGGTATTTTTATTTTATTTTTTTGATTTTTCCACACCAAGTTATAGATTTTTGAAGTTTAAGGAGTTTAAATAAATAGAAAAAGGCCCATTTTTCTACTTATCCACGCGGCGCCATGTAGATCATAGGCAGCTCCGAAACTCCACGCAGCGCACTCCTATTTGACACCGCCGTCCACGCCAGCAGCCACGTGTCCCGCTGTTTATGTAAAAAAGCGTTGACCGGCTTCATCTTGGCCGTCCATTTGACACACGCGCGATCGAACGGCGCATGGTCATCGTCCTCAATGGCTTAGGTCGAGAGACGTCCACCTTCAAGGCTTATGATATCTCTCATTTCTCAAACAAATTAAGTGATATGTTTTTTTTCTAAATGCTCGTCTTAGTGAGACAAACACATCCATAAGGTTAATGTGTCATGAAATCAAGCCCATGTAAAAGGAGAATCAAAATAGGCTCGGGAGAAGGAGAAGTTTTATACCTTTGCTCTGACAAGGGAGGCTTCAATCAGAGGTACTTGGCACGTTTGTTGGGGTCCAAGGAGGCTAGGGATTAAACCTCTTGTTGTGGTGTAAGGCCTAGGTATGAATTCAACCAAGCTCAATTTCAGGTGTTGGTCTAGAGCTATGGTGGAGGCTATTTCAGAGTTTAATTTGATGGGGCTTTGTCTTCTCTTGCTATTCTGAAAGTGTGGGCACTAGCAATTGAAGTTTGGTTGAGTTTTAAGAGATCTCCTGTTTCTGCCCCAATTTTTAAGCTCAAAATTAGGGTTATACAGGGGGAATCAAAGCAGTGGAGTGATTGGAAAGGGATGTGGAGATCTCAAGGAAGCTCTGTGAGTGATTTGGGAGGCTTTCTTTAAGAAAACTTTAGCACACCTTCCATTTTTATGGAAATGAGTTTTTATAAAAATTGCCATGTGGTGACTCTCGTGGCACAAGTTTCGGTGCATTGTGGTGCTTAGGTGGAGGGCAGAGGAGCTCTTCAATTTGATTTGGATGAGCTGGATTTTAGGTTTAATTTGGGTGAGGTGCCATGGGGGTGGCTCTTGGTTTGGAGCTTTTTCGACCACTGGGTTGGCTGGCCGGCCAGAGGGAGGTGGCCAGGAGCTCAGGGAACCCAGGGGACTATGTCACAGCAATTTAGTGCAATAATACCAAATTTTGGTAAGGATATCTTAAGCACATGCATTTTTGAAATTAATATCCCTTAATTTGGGGGAACTTTGGTCCATGGCATGATTTAGGTGGCTTCATAGTGTTTGGACTTATCACTAAATCCAACTAATGGCTGGGGTGGAGTTAATTTGGTGACTTTGGGGTGGTTAGGTCACATTTAGTGCATGCGTCCAAATCGGTGCAAATGACCAAGTCTTGGGTTTGGTCTAGGCCATCCATGTCAATTGGCCCAATTAATTATTGAATTCAGTGTAGATGATCATAAGGAATAACTTTGGTGAAGGATGGAAGTGGTTTTGAGCTGAAATTGAAGGATCAATTTGAGGGAATTTTGAACTTCAATCAATTTGGTCATGTTGGGCTAGGCTTGGGTCTAGCTTGGGTTAGCCTTGGGCTAAGTCCAAATTGATTATTGTAAATGGTCGATAGGGACCTCATGAAGAGTTTTCAACATGAATTGGATGCCAATTTGGAGTTTAAGGTTAACAATTGGGTGAAATTTGGGGACTTAACCAATTTGGGGCTAAAGTTGGGAATTTTCGATTTAGGCCAAAATCAAATGGATTTGAGGCTTTACCAAGGCCAATTGATGGTTGATTTTAATGTGTAGGAATGTTATTAATATTTTGAAAGATTAATTTGGGCCAATTGACTAGGCTATGGGTTCAATTTGGTGATATTAGGTCATGTAGTCAAAATTGGGGTTCTGATCTAAATCAAAATTGGGCTCAAATCATGGGCCAATTATGCTTGAACTTGGTTTAGTTTGTCCATATCAAAAGTGAATTTGAGTTTATGATTGAGATTGGGGTCAATTGAGGTCAAATTGATGGACATTTGAGTTGGATTTGGGGAAATTTGGGTCTTTAAAGGGAAATTTGTGAATTTTGGTTAAAGATGGCCAAATTGGCAAAATTGGGTCATTTAGTAGTTAAGAGAAATGAAATTGGGAATATTCGGGATTTATTGAGATTTTTTGGGAATATTTTGAATTTTTTGGGTTTTGGGCTATGGAGGGGTATTTTGGTAATTTGGCCATCTTTGGAGATTTTGGGTAATTTGGGTGTTTTCAAGGTGTTTGAAATGGTTTTTGAATCATGTTAGGTATTTTGGATAGATTTGGAGATTTTGGCCAAATTTGGGGTCGCAAGGGTATCTTGGTAATTTGGGGAAATTTAGGGGCAAAAGGGTAGGTTGGGTATCTTGGTAGAGTTGGAGTGCCAACCACCATCAATAAGCCATGGACTAATGGAAACACCATTTTGGGTCCTTTATGTAGTGGTCTTAGCTAAACCCTAGCCCAGGGCTAGTGGGTTTAAGGAACCACCTACAGGAGTCTCCCAAAAGTATCAAGGGACCAAAGCCTAGAAGTTCTGGGTTTAGGGTAGTGAGTGATTGTGAGTGCAAGTGATTGAAAGTGAGTGCCTTAGCCCTACACCAACACCCAGGGTCAACCCTAAGGCCCATTTGTCCTATGGGTGACTCATCTTGAGTTTGCCACATAGTGACCCCACCTACTAAGTGTTAGAGGTTAGGACCAATATGTGGGACTCCAAGTTAAGCAGAGAAGAGTGTAGAATTTCTAATGGTGAGAGTTCCATGTCTAGTTTTCCAAGACTAGTCAATAGGAAAGTCTTATGGCTAGACCTTAGGCTACTAAAGAGGTAAAACTAAACCTCAACAAAAGTGAGGTCAACAATGACGGAGTGTCTAATGCTGCTGTTAGAATTACAATTTTTCCTTTTTCATTAAGGGATAAAGCCAAAGCTTGTTTAAATTCATTAGCACATGGATCTATTAGAACTTAGGGAGAACAATAAAAAAAATTGTTGGCTAAATATTTTCCACCCTCGAAAATTGTTAAGCTAAATAATTATATTACATCTTTTTGTCAGTTTGAAGGGGAATCGATATATGAAACCTTGGAAAGATTTAAATATCTTCTTTGAAAATGTCCACACCATACTTTGCCAGATTGGTTAATAATTCAAACCTTTTACAATGGATTTGTAGGATCACTAAGATCTATTATAGATGGTGTTGCGGGTGGATCATTAATGTCAAAACCTTTCGATAGCATATTCTTAAATTAATAAAATGAATACTAAGAATTTTTAATGGCCCTCTAAAATAGAGTAGCCAATATTCATGACTCCGATGCAATGTCTATTTTAGTATCTCAAATTGATGTTATTTTTAAAAAGATTGATCAACTAGGAGTGAACGATTATCAAATACCCTCAACATTAGAAGAAAATTCACTAGGACATATTATTAATACTCAACCATCTTATGAAACTTTAAATGCTACAAATAATCGAAATAATAATCCCTATTATAACTATTTTAACCCTGGATGGAAAAATCAATCTAATTTTAGTTGAAATAATTATAACAATCCGCTGAATCCATCCAGAAATCTGATCAATCAAGGAAATCCTAATTTTTTACCTTATTATCCTCCAGGATTTAACTTCAATCCTAACCCACAGGTTAAGGAAAAGAGGTTGACAATGGAAGAAGTGATGTTGAATATGGAAAATCACATAAAAATCAAGGGGCTGCTATTAAAAATAATGAAAATCAATTATGACATATTGCTATTGCACTTAGTAACAGACCTTTTGGAATTCTTCCGAGTACTGTGGAGGTTTTTCAAAAAGATCAAAACAAAGAGTAAATTAAAGTTATTCAGTTATGAAGTGAAAAAGAAGTTGAAACAAAGATCCAAAGAGAAATTCAAGTTGATGAAAAGAAGGAAGAAATGTAAAATGATCAATATGAAAATGAACAAACACAGGTTCTTTTAGAAAAACCATTACCTCTGCTTCCTCGAAGACTGAAGCAGAAAAATAAAGATAAATAATGTACAAATTTTTTCAAAATTCTTAAGAAATTAATAATAAATATTCCTTTTGTTGAAGTTTTGGAACCAATGTTAAGTTATGTGAAGATTATGAAGGATGTACTAAAAACAAAAAGGAAGTTTAGAGATCATGAGACTGTTGCGCTTAGTGAAGAGTGCAGTGTTATTATTCAGAAAAACCTTCCTAAAAAATTAAAAGATCTTGGTAGTTTTACTATACCTTGTACAATTGGTGAAAAGTTTTATGGAAATGCTTTATGAGATTTAGGAGCTAGTATCAATCTTATGCCCTCATCGATCTTTAAACGTTTAGATTTGGGAGAAATTTCCCTTACTATTGTAACTCTTCAGCTAGCTGATCGATCAATAACTTATCCAAAAAGAGTTACAGAGGACGTACTAGTAAAAGTGGATAAATTTATTTTCCTTATAGACTTTATAATATTGGATATGGAGGAAGATAAATAGATTCCTATTATTTTAGGGAAACCATTTATTACAACAGGAAGAGCTATAATAGATGTGCAAAAAAGAGAATTAATAACGATAGTTAATGATCAAGAAGTAAAATTTAATATAGAAAAAACTATGAAATATCCTGCAATAGAAAAAAATAATGAATTTTTCAGGATGGAAGTAGTTGATTATCTGAAGAATGAGCAGTTCACAAATGAGTGTGAAGATAAATTAATGCAAGGAGAAAGTTTTGAGAATGAAGATGAATAAAAAGGAGAAGATTTGGATTATATTCAGGGAAAATTTGAAATAATAGACTTGTTGGAAAATGATAGTTTAATTCTTATTCCTACAAGTATTAAACCACCTGAAGTTGAATTAAAGATATTAACTGCCTATTTAAATTATGTACTTTTAGGAGAGTCGTCTACATTGCCTGTTATTATATCTTCTGAGTGAACTGAAATTCAAGAACAAAAGTTGATAGAAATGTTGAACAAGTATAAAAACACTTTTGGATGGACTTTAGCATATATTAAAGGAATTAGTCATTCAATTTGTACGAACAGAATTTTAATAGATGAACAATATGAACCTAAAGCTGATCCTCAAAAAAGATTAAACCCAATAATGAAAGAAGTTGTTAAAAAATAGATTTTAAAGTGGTTAGATGCTGGAATTATATATCCTATTTTAGATAGTGCTTGGGTAAGTCCAATTCACAATGTTTTGAAGAAAGGAGGAGTGACTATTGAAGAGAATGAGAAAAAGGAAATAATACCAATAAGACATGTTATTAGTTGGCAAATTTGTATTGACTATAGAAAGTTAAATATGGCCATCAGAAAAGATCACTTTTTGTTACCCTTTCTAGACCAAATGTTGAATAGATTGGATGAGAATAATTATTATTGCTTTTTAGATGGATATATTGATTATCATCAAATTCCAAATGCTCCAGAGGATCAAAAGAAAACAACATTTACAAGCCCATATCAAACAATTTCTTTTCGTATAATGCATTTTGCACTATGTAATGCACCTGCAAATAAATAGGGAAATATTCTTTGTTGGGGGTAGAATTGGAGAATCATTAGAGTGACATACTAAAATTCCCACTTTGGTCTTAGTGTTTAAAAACTAAAGCGAGGGTTAGCCTTCAGGTGAAGGGAAGTGGGATTCGGTATCCTCCTAGCCTAGCCATAGATTTAGGGACAAAACCTAGGATTAGGCAATGATTTTCTATTTAGTGAATCAGGGTAGAGAATTATAATTTTTCATATTTGGCATAATACATATTATAAACATTTATCTCATCTCGTTTCACCAGAATCTCATTGTAGTGGGAAAGATGTTTTTTCACATAAGAAATCTTCATTACATAAACATAGTTTTTAGATTAATATTTACTTTCAAAACGTTGCATTTTTGTTTTGCTAATAGTTATGTACTTTAGTTTTGATAACATCTCAACATTCAAAATTAGTGAAAGTGATTTCGTTTGATTTTCTATAAATTTCCTAGTAAAACTTATCATTTTTAATTTACACCTTCCCTGTGGGATCGATATTTGGGGCTTAAATAGAAAGTCTTTTATTACTTGATAACCATACATATACTTGCATAGAATCCTATTATTAATTGCCTTTAATTATATATATATATATATATATATATATATATATATATATATATATATATATATATATATATATATATATATATATATATATATATTACACAACTTACTTTTCATACAATGGTCAAGTTTTTGGCATTAGAGTGGTGTCCACTTCATAAATCCTTACATATAAAAAATCGAGATTAGCCTACCCCAAAAGTGGAAATGGGAATAGGGCATCTAAGGCTACCTCAAAAATGGAAATGGGAATAGTACATCTAAGCTTAACCTGAAAGTAGAGATGGGAATAGGATGTCTAAGCCTACCCCGAATGTGGTCATGAGAATAGGACGTCTAAGCCTACCGTGAAAGGAGAATCAAAATTTAGGTGCTGATCTTGAAAGGAGGGAGTCCGAATTTAGGTACTGACCCGTAAAGTGTAAATGGGAATAAGACGCTAAGCCTACCCTGAAAGGAGAATTGAAATTTAGGTACCGAATACGAAAGAAGGGAATCAGGATTTAGGTACTGACCACGACAACAACATTAAAGTAGTGTGAGAGTTTGTGGTGTTAAGCTCACAGAGTTATGACTTGTGATGATTGACGACAACTACATTAAAGTAGTGTGAGAGTTTGTTGTGTTAAGCTCGCAGAGTTATGACTTGTGATGATTGACTTTGGTGAGGAAGATTTGTGAGACTTTGTGTAGAGTTTGAAACTCCAGGGGAATATGAGGAAATTGGTGCAGACCAAGATAGTCACACTCCACAAGCAAAGAGTAAGAAACCATGAACTCAAGAGAAATAAACTAAACAAATTTATTATTTTCTTTTCTTATTATCTTTATCACATGTAATAATCAAAGTAGGTTTTTTCAAAATTTAATTTTCATTGTTTGATTTTTAAAAAGGATTATTTTTTAAAATTTTTGTTATCATCAATAAAATTTTTTTTATTGATTTGTTCTTTGTTCGTCATAATTCAAAATCAACGTATGGTTCAATGACTTTTATCCATCGCACAAAAGGGCAATTTGACAAACATGTTGAAATATGAAAGAATTTTCTTAAATCTTCTTCAAATCAGGTGTTACAGACTAAATACAAGCTGAATGCATCAAAAGGGACAATCATCCTGAATACATCTGAAACTTCATATATTGAGTACATATCATATATGCTACTCTGACACAGTATAAAATGTGACAAAAAACTGTCTGTCTGTCCTCTATGGGATGAGCTCCTGATCAAGCTAGCCTACTAAGCCATGCTTTAAGACAAGAATTCCTTTTACATGTACTTAAAAGTGCAACCATCTCATAGCACTTAAGGATGTAGTTCTTTCAATTCTGGATCGTGTTAGAATCCATTCGTCATCTTATTATCATCCATCTTCTAATGTAATGGAAACTCTGCAGTGTCGTACCCGTGGAATGCAATGCTTGGCTAGGTCGGCTGCGTTTCCCTTTAAAATTAGTATCAAACCTACCAGTAGTGAAATTTCAACAGATCCTCTAAACTCACTGGGTCTGACGATGTTGACTTCTTTTCTGAACATAATGTCGCTTTTACACATGAACCATATTGTGCTGAGAGGTCTGATAAAATCATGGTTATCTATATGTGGGAGAATATAGTCTCCCTCTTCATAAATGTTGATGATATATCTGTTTGGAATGCAGTACACTGGCAGCACGCTCCATCTGACCATCCTTTTTATCATCCACTTTATTGTGGGAGGCAATTAATACACTTCATCGTGTCTTAAGATACTTGGGGGTTCCCTTGCCAATCCTTGGTACAATTATAGCAACAACAACATTAAATGTTTAGCCTTCCTTTTCCATGCATCCAAATTTATGGCTCTAAGTAAGTTCTTTCCGACAAAAGACTAGCTCGACCTCTGTCTCTCAGATAGAAAACACAGTCAAGGATGCATCTTTCTTCACTTTCAGAAAAGACTCTGGTGTACAGTTCCAGGCCTTCCATTATCTTGAAAACTCATGGAATTCAATATCTTGTCTTTTAACTCTATTCATCTTTTCAAGTTCTGCTATGGGGATCCTCTGAGATCATTGAGGCAGCTCGATCATCTCCCCATCTGTAGGATACCACGTCTGACTTGGCTCTATAGGTAATGAAATATATGGCCCAACATCCAGGTAAACTGGCTTCTGATGTCCCATGTCGACAGCTATGAATTCCTCAAAAAAGTTATAGTGGTCTAAGTGGAGAACATTGCATGTTGGGTATTCCATGAATGTTCATCCAGTTGATGCCTGAAAAGGAACTTCGACAATGCACATCGGGCAACCCTTGTAAACTTCATCTGGTATCACTACGAGTAACTGTTCCATGGGAAATTTAGACTTGTCCTTTATAGAAGGTGGATTAGTAGAAGTCTCCCTCATGTAAGGATTATAGATTTTCCCCTTAGGAATTGGGGTAAGTAAGTTCTTCTCCTCTTTCAGGTGTCTTTTCTCTTCACGTAGGAAAGCTCTATGTTTTTGTTGATTAGTGTTTCCCTGTTGAGTTCTTCATAACGGTGCATCTGGTAGTCTCTCATCATCAACACTAACTAGATGTCTTGTTGGCAAAGTTATCAAAGACGGCAGGCGACTAGTCCCCTCCATCATGTCCTCCTATGCTATCACTTTCTTTCTCTTCAGTTAGGAATCTTCTTAAGTGTAGATCCTTAACAGCGAAAGTAGTCCCTCTTTTTTTTTTAGGACTGATATGTCTATCAAGGGACCCTTATAGTTTAGGTAGACCTGATCGATGTCTAAGTTGAAGTCTATGATGTCAACTTGAGGTGCCTTTTCCTCCTTAGGTGCGACATTCCAGCCATCCTTGAAAGCAAAAATTAGCTTCTGCCTTGACATTTTTTTTTGCAGACGACAAAAAAAAAACATCATTACGCTGAAATTTAGCAAAAACAAGAACAAAACAAAACCTTTATTAGATATAAATTTCGTTTATATGGGTGTGAAGATTATTTATTTATATATATATGTACATTTTTTTTTATCTTAACTTAGTAGAATATCAAACCTAAAAGCAAAAAGAAGAATATCAAAGCATGCAACTTTAAAAGTTTTCATTTTATTTAGATTAATTTACTACAAAATTTTGGACCCAGTCACAGATGCCTGGCCAAATAAATAATCCTAGAACAATCAGAGTCTCAAAAAGGCAATTTCAAGCACATTAAGTTGTACAGTATGTTTTCAAATACCTTCCATTGATTGACAACAAAGGTCTTTTGCATCAAAAATCAACCATCTAGTAGGCTTCTCCTGAATAGATTTTCCATGACTAATGGTCCCTCCCAAGTTGACTCAAAATTTTCAACTATCTTGCAACGTTTAAGAATAGGTCTTCTGAGAACAAGAATGATGTCACCCACTTTGAACATCCTTGGGTGGACAAATTTGTCATGAGCTTGTACCATCTGCACTTGGTAAACTCCAAATGTTGTTGCGCTTCTAGTTGCTTTCGTTTGAGACGTTATAATTCTTTTAGTCTAAGCTTTGTACTTTCTTTGGTTATAATTTGGTTGGCAACAATGACTCTGAGAGATAGTGTCTAAACTTCCAGCGATAGTACGGTCTCGGACCCGTACACAGGTGCGTAAGGTGTACATTGAGTGGGAGTTCTGAACGTCATCTGGTAGGCCCATAAAGTTTCTAACAGTTTATTATGCCAATCTCTTTTGTTCCTTTGAATATTTTCATTAAGATTTGCATGATCATGTTGTTGAAAGCCTCAGCCAGCCTGCCTACCCTGAGATAGTAGATTGTAGAGTATCTCTAGTTTATCCAATGTTGTCTAACGATGTTGTTGTTCTTCGTGCATTTTAAGGATGTCCCATTATTGGAAATTACTCTACGTAGAACTCCAAAATGGTAGACGACTTCACTTTTGAAAAATTGAAGGACGTGTTGTGTTGTAACCTCTTGTAACACCACTGCCTCTGCCACTTGAAGAAGTAATCTGTAGCGACAAGAATGAATCTGTGTCCCTTAAAGGATGGAGGGTCTATTGGACCTATCATGTCAATGCCCCAACACTTGAATGGCCATGACACAACTGTTGGGTGTAGCACAATTGGAGTTTGGTGTAAGACTACCCCATGCACTTGGAAAAAGTGACACTTTATGGCTGTATCCATGCAATCGGACATCATCACTGGCCAATAATATCCGAGTCTCTTAATCTTAATCTTCATTTTTTGCTCTGACTGGTGAGGACCACACAATCCAGTATTTACTTCTTTGATGATACTCTGCACTTTGAATGATCTTCTGTAAAGGACATCGCCCACTAAAGCATATGACATTTCTCTTCTCAAGATACGATATGCCTCAGACTTGTCATCCGATAACTTTCTAGCATACAAATATTCTACTAATGGCTTACGCCAGTGTTCAGTGATGTTAGTAACTGCAATAGTCATTCCATCTTCGGTTTCAAGCTTGTGTAAAATTTTAAGGTTGATCTGATGCAAAACTCGTCATCCTTGTACTGTACTGCTGATGGGCATTATCGCCTCAAGGAATCCGATAGAGAGTCATACTGAAAATCTGTTCTAACAACTTCATTGTATACCGATGGTATTCAACTAGCCTTGGTTTCAAAATTTTGTATTATCCGGTAACTTGGTGAATGATGAATTTTGATTCACCATATACAATAATGTCTATTATATCCATCGAGATTGACAATGCCAATCTAGTGATTAGTGCTTCATTTTGTAGTTCATTATTTATGTACGGCTCTCTCAAGTGATATGAGAATCTCAACATGCCCTTATCTGACATGATGAAAACTAGCCCAATTCATGCTTTGCTTCGGAATAACTATTCCTGATTCTTTCTCTTTTCTGGCTGATGAAGCTCCATCAAAGTAAGTTTCTTAGCATTGCACACTGGAGAATTCCATTTGTACTACCTGTTCATCTAATAACTCATCATTAAGAGGGGACCAAGTCAGAAGTGGGTGTGCTGCCAGAACATCTGCTAAAAGTTGCCCATAAATAGCACAGAGGGATCAAAATTTATATCCAATTGCAATAAAGTTGATACATCTAAAATATATTATTTTAGACACATTTTTATACCTATTTTTGCAATATTGCACTTTAATGGAAGGTATTATTGTATTTTTCTTGCAGATACAGCTAAAAAGGGTGAAAAATGCTTAGAGTGAAAAAGGATAAAAATTGTAGCAAAAAGGTAAAAATGTGCAAAAGAGTTTTGGCGCCTAAGCTCCAGATCCGACGCTTAAGTGCCGGTTAAACAGAGAAGGCTGCGCCGAAGCGCCAGAGGCCCCACATTTAAGCGCCAGTAGCAGTTATTAGGTGAGTAAAGTCGGTTTTTGCAAATTTTAAAGAGGTTTTTGAGGCACACATTGGCTTAATAGGTGGTTATAACCACCATGGAGAAATATTATCACGAAAGGATGCATCTCTTGGGGAGATACACAAATCTAGACATATTTTGAAGAGAAACGAAGGCACCTTTTGAAAAATTATAAGCTAAAGAAGATTTGGACTTTGAAAGAGGTCCTGAAAGTATTGGAAGGTTTTGAATGTTCTCATTTGGGGAGTTAGTTCAGAGAAATTTTCAGGCACCACTTTTACTTTTATTTTATTATTTTTTTATTTTATTTTGAGTGATTGTAAAGAGAAGAGAATCAAAGGAACTTAAGGAATTTAGTGGAGGACTTAAGATAAGTTTTTTTCTTTCTATTTTGAAACTACTTTTGGTTTTAATTGAGACTTTTTATTGGTTTGAAAATGATTTCTTCTTTTAAACTAAAGTGTGGTTTTATTTTTTCCATGGATTTTGATTAGTTTTCTTTATCTTTCTTGTTAAAATGATAAGTAAATAAGTTTTGAACGGAAGTTGTGAAAAGTATTGATTTTCAATGATGGAAGAAGTTATGATGATCTAAATCCATGCACTTCATTTACTTCTTGATTTGGACAATTCAGAGGTTAAAATTTATTGTTAGAACATGTAAGAATCGGGCTGGTATTGTCTCAGTCAACAATTGGAAAGAATCGCATGAGGTTGTATGAATGAGAATGTAGTTCATATGATTGAGTGCAAATAAATAGGGAAATATTAATTCAAGGGTGTATAATAGAGAGCTTTAAAGTGATAGGTTAAAGCTCTCAACTTGGTTTATTTTTCTATGTTCTAATATATTACTTGATAATAATATGTATACTTACGTAATATCCCAATATATATAAATTAAAAGTTAAATTCTTATTTTTCTTCAGGATCAAGTATTTGGTTTAGTTGCAAAGTAAGGAAATATAAGTGAAATATAATATGAGTTTATGTTGTACTGTGCATATTAACATATCCAGGGATCAAGTTTTTGGCACCGTTGTTGGGGAGAAATTGATTTTAAAAGTAAATTTCTATTTTTAAGAAATCTTATTCAAAATTTAGAAGTTATTGTATCTTACTTTGTGTGTGTTTTGTTTTATTTTATTTTATGTTTGTGTATGCGTAGTTCAGGTTCTACAACTCTGAATTAGAAAGAATTATTTGAAAAATCATAAAAACTAAAAAAAAATAAAAATTCTTAAAAATCCAAAAAAATTATAGAAATGGCAGACCAAAATAATCAAAATGTTGAAATTCATCAAGAGTTTAGACCCTTAAGAGATTATGTCAACCCTACTGTAGGTCCAAATTTACCTCTTACCAAATTTACCTCTTACCAGATTATTCAAAAACCTATTGTAGTGGCTAATTCATTTAACCTTAAACTTGTTATTATCCAAATGGTTTCAAATAATTGGTTTGGGGGATCACCAACTGAAGGTCCAAATTTACCTCTTACCAATTTTTTAGAATTGTGCGCTACATTTAAATATGATGGTGTATCAGATGATGCCATAAGACTTAGGTTATTTCCCTTCTCACTAGAGGATAAAGCTAAGATGAGGATGAATTCATCAGCACCTGGATCTAATAGAACTTCGGGTGTTTAGCAAAATAATTTCTTGATAAATAATTTCCACCATAAAAAACTTCAACGCTTAGAAAAGACATTACATATTTTAATCAGTTTGAAGGGGAATTTATATATGAAGCATGGGAGAGATTTAAAGAACTCTTGAGAAAGTGTCCACACCATGTTATACAAGATTGGTTAATAATTTAAATTTTTTATAATGGATTAGTTGGATCTCTTAGATCAATTATCGATGTCGTTGTTGGTGGTTCATTGATGTCAAAACCATTTCATGACGCTTATGCTTTAATTGAAGAAATGGCTACCAATAATTTTGAATGGCCTTATGAGAGGGTAAATCCTAAGAAAGTAGCCAATATTGAGGAAACTGATGCATTTACCATGTTAGCAAATCAAGTTGTTGTAATTTCAAGGAAGTTAGACCAATTTGGAATGAATTTTTCTCAACCAATTTCCATGATTAAAGAGAATTCATTAGGCCAAATTGTAAATTTTCAAGCATCATTAGAAACTTTGAATGCCATAAATAATAAGCTGAATAGCCCATATTAAAATTATTATAACCTAGGTTGGAAGAACCATCCCAATTTTAACTGGAATAACAATTCGGGTGGTAATAATCAGCAATGAGGGAACAACTAAGGAAACCCATTGGGAATGTGGAACAACCAAGGGAATAATAATTATAGATCTACTTATTCTCCAGGTTTCAACAGTAATACACAGTTTAAGAAGAAAAAGTTGTCTATAGAAGAAGTGGCATTACAAATGGGAAATCAATTACAAAGTCAAGGAGCTACAATTAGAAATATTGAGAATCAACTTAGGCAAATAGCAAATTCATTAAGTAATAGAACCCAAGGAACACTTCCTAGTAATACTGAATCAAATCCAAAAGACCAGAATAAAGAACAAGTAAAAGCCGTTCAACTTAGAAGCGAAAGAGAGTTGGAAGGTCAGTTTAAAAATAAATTTAAGTTGAGAGAGAAGAAATTGAAGAATCAAAAGAGGATGCTCCAAAAGATTCTAAGAGACCTTTTTCTCCACTAAAAATTGATTTGGAAAAACTACCACCTCCATTTCCTCAAAGACTTTATCAACAAAAGTTGGATAAACAATTTTTCAAATTTTTGGAAATATTTAAGAAGCTTGCAATTAATATTGAAATTGCTGTAGCCTTAGAATAAATTTCGAGCTATGTAAGGTTTATGAAGGATATTCTTAACAGGAAAAGGAAGTTTGAAAATAATGAGACAATTGCATTGAGTGCAGTGCGATAATTCAGAGGAAGCCTCCTGAAATCTTAAAGATCCTGGTAGCTTTACGATTCCATGTGCAATAGGAGATAGATTTTATGGAAAAGCTTTATGTGATTTAGGTGCAAGCAGTAACCTTATGCCAATATCAATATTCAAAAGACTGGTATTTGAAGAAATAAACCCTACTACGGTAACTCTGTACTTAGCAAATCGTTCGATAACATAGCCTAATGGAGTTATAGAAGATGTCCTATATCTTTCCTATTGATTTCATTGTGCTAAATATGGAGCAAGATAAAGAGATACCTATCATTTTGGGGAGACCTTTCCTAGCCATAGGAAGAGCAATGATAGATGTGCAGAAAGGGGAATTAACAATGTGCGTCAATGATCGAACTGTTACTTTTAACATTTCAAAATCAATGAAATATCTTGCAAAAGGTAAATATAATGAATGTTATAGGATGAATGCTATAAGATATCTAAGTGAATGCCATTTTAGAACTACTTATGAAGAAAATTATGAAAAAAAAAAGATTTGGAGCATGAGTAAGAAGAGGAATTAAATCAATGTGAAGATCTTTGTAAGGAAAACTTAAACAATGTTCGAGAAAGTTTTAAATTTTTGGACCTGATAGACAAAGAGAAATTGTTTTGTCCATCTATTGAAAAATCTCCAAAACCAGAGTTGAAGTTATTTCATGATCATTTAAAATATACCTTTTTGGGAGACTCCTTTACTTTACCAGTTATAATTTCCTTAAAATTTACAATGGAAGAAGAAGAAAGGTCGATTAAAATTCTTAAAAATTTTAAGAAATCCTTTGGATGGACTATTACAGATATTAAAGGAATCAGTCCTTAAATTTTTATGCATAGAATTCATATGGAAGAGAACTACAAACCCAGGCCTGATCCACAAAAGAGATTGGATCCTGTTATGGAAGAAGTTGTAAAGAAAGAAATTTTAAAGTGCTTAGATTTGGGAATTATCTACCCTATTTCAGATAGTGCATAGGTTAGACCAATTCATTGCGTTCCTAAGAAAGGAGGAGTAATTGTAACTATATACGAACATAATTAGTTAATACCTACAAGACAATTTACAGCGTGGCGAGTATGCATTGATTATAGAAAATTAAATCATGCCACTAGGAAAGATCATTTTCCATTACCCATTCTAGATCAAATGCTGGATAGACAAGCTAGGCATAAATACTTTTATTTTCTGGATTGATATACTGGTCATCAACAAATTCAAATATCTCCTAAGGATAAAGAGATAACAACATTTACCGGTCCTTATGTTACTTTTTCTTTTAGGTACTTTTGCTTTTATAAGAATGCCCTTTAATTTATGTAATGCCCTGCTACATTTCAGAGATGTATGATGGGAATTTTTTGTGATTTAATTGAAAAAATGATTGAAGTATTCATGGATGACTTTTCAGTGTTTGGAACTTCATTTGACTCATGTTTAGAAAATTTATCCAAAGTTCTTAAGTGCTGTGAAGAAATAAATTTTGACCATAACCGGGAAAAATGCCAATTCATGGTAGCAAGAGGAATTATATTTGGACATCAAATATCAGCAAATGGTATGGAAGTAGATCCTGCTAAAATTTAAGTGATCATAAGTTTACCTTATCCAACTAATGTAAGGGAAATTAGGAGTTTTTTAGGACTTGCTGGGTTCTATAGGTGATATATTAAAGACTTTTCAAAGATTCTTAAGCCTTTATGCCCTTTACTGGAGAAGGATGCAATTTTTATTTTTGATGAGGATTGCCCAAAAGCTTTTAAGTTACTAAAAGAAAAATTAATCACTGCACCAATTATAGTTTCATCAAATTGGAAAAAACCTTTTGAATTAATGTGTGATGCTAGTGATTATGCTATTGGAGCTGTTTTAGGACAAAGATATGATAAAATTTTCAAAGTTATTTACTATGCTAGTAAAATTTTTAATGAAACTCAAATTAATTATACAACAACTGAAAAAAAGTTATTAGTAAACGTATACGCTTTTGAAAAATTTAGATCATATTTAATTGGAACTCATTATCTAGTGCATACAGATCATTCTGCTATTAAGTATTTAATGAAAAAGAGGGATGCTAAACCTAAACTTATAAGATGGATTCTTCTTTTGCAAAAATTTGATTTGGTAATAGTAGATCGGAAGGGGATTGAAAATCAAATTGCTGATCATTTGTTTAGGCTTGAATTAAAAAAGCCACTCTATTTTAAAAATAAAATTAATGAACATTTTTAGATGAAAAAAAGTTCACTATTAATGAGAGGCGTGTTCCGTGGTATGTCGGCATTGTGAACTTTATTTTTAGTGATATTATACCTTATGGAATGACATACCAACAGAAGAGGAAATTTATTTCTGAAGTTAAGACTTATTTTTGGGATGACCCATTTTTATATAAATAAGAAAAGGATCTGATTATTCAAAGATGTGCACCATTAGAAGAAACTAATGAGATTATCCAAAAATGTCATAATTCTAATTTTGGGGGACATTTTGGTGTTGATAAAACAACATACAAAATTTTACAATCTGGATTTTATTGGCCTACAATTTATAGAGATGTTAATGCTTTTATCAAAACTTGTGATAGATGTCAGAGAGTATGCAATATTTCTAGAAGAAATGAGATGTCCCTCAATTATATGCTAGAAGTTGAAATATTTGATGTTTGGGGATTAGATTTCAGGGGACCATTTATAATATCTTTCAGAAATTTATATATTCTGTTTGCAGTGGACTAAGTATCCAAATGGATAGAAATTGTTGCTTTACCTCGATGTGATGCTCAAACTGTTGCAAAATTTTTGAAAATGAACATATTTTGTAGATTTGGGAGGCCAAGAGTTATCATTTCTGATGGGGAAAGTCATTTCAGAAATGTCATAATGGAGAAATTATTAAAGAAATTCCATACAAATCATAGGATTACTACTGTTTATCATCCTCAAACATATGGTTTGGCTGAATTATCCAATTAAGAAATTAAAAAAAAATTATGGAAAAATCTGTGAATCCAACAAAAATGGATTGGTAGTCAAAATTAATCATGCTTTGTGGGCTTATAAGACTGCATATAGAACTCCTATAGGAATGTCACCATATAGGTTAATATTTAGGAAAGCTTGTAACTTACCTGTTAAAATTGAGCATAAGGCATATTGGGGGATTAAAGAGTTCAATTATAATTTGAAAGATGTTGTTAAGAAAAGATTGTTACAATTAAATGAGCTTGAAGAGATAAGGAATGAGTCTACTGAAAGTGCCAAAATTTATATTGAAAAGATGAAGAAGAGGTATGATCGAAGGATTCTTAGTAAAAATTTTTAGCCAGGGCAACAAGTTTTACTATATAATTCAAGGTTAAGATTATTTCCAGGCAAACTTAAGTCCAGGTGGATGGGCCAATTTATTCTGATTAAAGTTTATCCTTATGGAGTTGTGGATATTAAAGATCCTACGTCTGAGAAAATATCTAAAGTTAATAAACATAGACTAAAAATTTATTTTATAGGGGATAAGCATAAGTGTAATGATGGAATGATGTTGGGTCAGCCAGAGTAAGAACTGGTTACATCGGGCTGATGATGTAAAATCATGCGCTTTGTGGGAGGCAAACTATAGTTATCAAGGTGTTTTTATTTTGATTATTGTTTTATGTGTGATGAATTAAATTTAGGGTAGTATTTTTTAGACTATTATGGGTTAGTATTGATTTTAAGACTTTATTTATTTATCTAGACAAGTTAAAATGAGAATTTGGACGTTAAGTTGACTAGTGCAAAAATGTGCACTGGTGCTTCAGTGCCAAATCCGGCTCTTAAGTTTGGCAACTTAAAAACATGTACAAAATTAATATTCTAGAAGGTAAAATCGCCTAGGAGTTTGCAAAAACATGCCAAGGCTATTTCTAAACGTGTCTAAGAGTTATTGGAAAGATTTAAGCCAATAAATAGAAGGGTTTAGTGAAGAAATTTAACCCAGATCATTTCGAGCCCTAAAGTCTAAGAGAGATATAGATTTTAAGATGATGTCTTCATGAGAGATGGATTTGAAGAAGAAGAAGGAGAACATGAGGAAGAAATTCATTAGTCAAAGTGCACAAGTGATGTATAACAATTTCTTAGACATTTGTATTGAAGGGATATCAGAGAAGATTAACAAAATTGAAAATAACATGTCTGTATTGGAGACTATGGTATTGGAGATTCATGCACATCTTGAGCAAATTGGATGGCAATTGAAAATGCAATTTAGCCACACTAGTTATATAGAGGAAGCTGATAAGGAGATGTTTATTAAGCAAAAGTGGATTGAAGAAGACTGCATTAGAGCACGTCACCACCGTCCATTTTATCAAATTTATATTGCAGTTGCCCCAGGAGAGACTAATGAAAGACCTAAATTTTTTCCTTCTAATGAAGAATGGAATTAAGTTCTATGTTTAAAGTTATGATTTTGTGTGTTTAAAGACATTCTCTTTAAGTGTTTTAGTGCTTAAGACTTGCTTTTAGTGTTTGTGTTACTTAGGTGTTTAATTGGGAAAAATTGTTAAGTATTTGTATTTAGAAAAATTTTCTCATCCAAGACTATTGAGAACTAAGTGTTTAAATGTATTTGTACTTGTTTGTGAATTAATATAAGTTTGTTTGTGTGAAATTTTGTGTTGTTTTAGCCTCAAATTGAAACAGTTATTAAAGAGAATTTTGAGATAAAGGAGAGTTACAGGATGTGGAAAATAGTCATTTAAGTGCTATGAGATCATTTAGGGGTGGTTTACTTAGGCAAATAGTTCATTTTACTGTAATTTGAAATTTTTGAAAATCGTGCACTTGCACCTAAGTTCCACATCTCGCGCATAAGAGCTAGGAAACCTGAGAGGCAGGCGCCTAAGCGCCAGTTACCTGCGCTTAAGCACTGGTTCTCAAAAATTGGTTTACAAACGGTAAAAAGTGAAACTTTGAGCCAAAAATCGCCATTTTTATCCTCCCGTCTCCTTCAATCTCTAAAAAATGCAATTTTGGAGAGTTATGACATACCATTAAGTGGAGATTTCTTGGTGGAACCAAGAAAAATTTGTTGGATTCGGATTTCTTAAGGTAAGAGCTTTACTTCTATACAAAAATTTTAGATTTTCACCATGTATTTTGAGTACAATTGAAAGAATTCCAAAATTTACTATTCATGGTGAAAAATGAGGAAAAATCTATGGAAATTGAATAGGAAGTGTATTTTAAGCTTTTGGAAGTTTAGTTTAGTTGCTTAGACTTGATTTTTGAAGTTATTGTTGGAATTTATCAAATTTGTAGAATGACACCAAGAATGAAGAGGAGCAAAGTCAAAACCCCTTTTGATTCGAGTAAATTTGTTAGTTCAAAAGCTTAAGATTGGTATAGTGATGCGTTGCAAACACGCAAACTGATTTAGGAGTGATATTTTAATAATCTGGGTGGAGACGTGGAAGACTTAATGGTTTGCCGATTGTGGGAACAATTCTTTTGTTTCTTTGTTGTGGCAGTTATATCTGTTGTGAGGGAGTTCTATACAAATCTCCCTAAAGCTGAAGACAATCGAGTTATGATTCAAGGAAAGTTAGTACTTTTTTTCGCCAGAGGTAATCAAGTTATTTTACCATTTACCACTAGATATGTTGTGTTTTTATGCAAATTATAGCCTTACTGAAGCGGAGTTAGACGAGATTATCTCTTACTTGACTATTGGGAGAGGACTTTAGAAGATCACTATTGAGAGGAGAGTAAATTTCCTAAATTCAAAGTTATGTGCACATTCAAAGGCCTGGCACCATTTCATTTTTGCTCTTTTGCCTCAGACCAATCTTCTCAGTGAAGTAACCAGAGAAAGAGTGATGTTGAAATATTGTATTCAACAGGGAAAGCTCATCAACATTAGAGCTTTAATCTGTCAGACTATCATCTGTTCTGCTACAGCTGTTACAACTGCAGGTCTGGGATTTGCTTCCTTGATCTTTTATTTGTGTGAGCAGGCTGGAGTTAAATATGATAGCTGGGAGGAAGTGTTATTACCTCTAAATCTCATCACTAAGGTGAATGTGAAGACTTATTCCGAGCATTCAATTTTTTGCTTGAGAGGAGGATTTTCTCAGAGCTTTGGAATGGAGACTTCTGTTGCTTCTACCTTTGCTGCTTCTACATCTAGACCATTGACCTCACATGCTTCTACATCTCTAGGTGAGTCTACTAAGACCCAAGATCAATTATTGCAGAGGATGATGGATAATATTAATTTTACCACTGATAGGCTACAAAATTTAGGGTGTTTTACGGAGCATGCTGATAAGTATAATAGGAGAAAAAGTGATTATGAAGAGAAATTTCACTCATCCATGGAAAGCCTCATTAGGGGTAACCAAGGAGTACAATTTCCTCCATATCTTAGATACCTTGATTATGAGCCTGCAAAAGTTTAGGATAGCGGTGCATCAAAGGATGAAGAGTAGAGCTGAGAGATTTATTTTGTGATTGTAATATGATATGAACTATGTTGTCTGATCTTGCTACATTTGCATCTGTGCATTGGTTTGAACTATGTGATGTGGTTTGTACTTTTATGTTTAAGTGAGAATTTTGAAGTGATGTGTTTTCACAATTTGGACTTGAGACATGTATCTTTGTGTACTTTTTTAGACATTGTGATGTGTGAGACTTTTATTTTTAATTGTGTTGTGATGTTTGTGTTAGTTAGCAGTTTGTTTTAAAATTTTAGGGTAGTAACTATTGTGAGTTTTGTGATTTAGTTAGTTTAGAACTTAACTTAATTCTATATCTGTTGTAAAGTTGAAAATCTTGCTAACTTAGGTCTTAAATTTTAAACCTAAGAAACTACTACCCTGTATTTTTCTTATATCATGTTAGTGTGTTTGTTTTTATGCTGAGAATGTGAAATCAAGTTAGTTTATTAGTTTACTTTTATGTTTATACCCACTACTTAGAAGTCTATTGAATCTCTACTTGTTAAATTGAAATGAAAATATAGAAAGTTTGATCAAAAACTAATTTTACTCTTGTTTTTAGTTTTATACTGGTATAATTAGGGTTTAAAAATTCTTGTTATTATGTTATTTTAATTTTTCATTCCTGCTTATATATATATCTGAAGCTAAACTGTTTAATCTGTTAAAAATTTAAGTTTTGGGGGGTGAAAAATATTTTCAAAACTGGAATTTTATTTATTCGCAAATGTGCTACAAGTAAATTTGATTTAAAAAGAAAAAAATTAATTATGTATATGAAGTTATATTAGGGAAGTAAGATTTGATTTTAGAAATGAGTAAGAAAATTTGGCTAAAATTTTTAGTAATGAAGAAAAATTTTAAGTTAAAAGGTTCTTAGATGAGAAAATGATTAATATAAGTAACTATCTTTAGTATGAAAATTTGTATTTTTTGAAAAATTTAGATAATTTAGACTTTTATTTTTAGAATTTAAATTTCATTTATTAAAATAATTTTCAAAACTATTATTATATTTATAAGTAAAGGACTTATATCAAGACTTTGCTTTAGGAAGGGAGAAGTGGAATTCAAAATCATTAAAGGCCTATCCAGATATGGTAATCTTTGCCTGAAAAGAAAAAAATCAAAGAAAAGAAAAGGAAAAGAAAAAGACAAAGAAAAAAAATTAGGAAGGAGAAGCTTGAGGATTAGTGCCCAATCAAAACTTGGTTCTACATTTGATCTTTTTAAAGTATAAGACTTGAGAAACTCTTAAGCTTATAGATATAATATAGTAAGTAAAATTATTTTTAATGAAAATTTTTAAGTAGAGATAATAAAAGAACTAAATTTGAAGTTTGGAAAATCTACAGTATTTTTCTGAATTAGATAGAAACTCATATTTTCATCTTTCTTAACTTTAAGAATTTCAAAACTTTAAGTTGGTCTCATTTAGTGAATATTTTTTCTAAATTAGACTGCTATATTTCTAAATCAAAATTTTAGTAACTCCTAAAGAATCTCATATACATATCATACATATTTAGTTTTTAAACATTGAAGTGTCACTTGAGGACAAGTAAGATTTTACGTTTGGGAGATTTTGAGACACCTAAAATATATAATGTTTTCAGACACATTTTTTAACTATTTTTGAGATATTGCACATTAATGGAAGGTATTTTTATATTTTTCTTGCAGATACATGTAAAAAGGGTGAAAAATGCTTAAAGGAGTTAAGAAGGATCAAATTTGAAGCAAAAATGTGAGAAATGTGCAAAAGAGTTTTGGCACCTAAGCGCCAGATCCAACGCTTAAGCAGCGGTTAAATAGAGAAGGCCGCGTCTAAGCGCCAGAGGCCCCACGCTTAAGCGCCAGTAGCAATTATTGGGCAAGTAAATTTTGTTTCTACAAATTTTGAAGAGATTTTTGAGGCACCCATTGGTATAAAACGTGGTTATAACCCCCATGGACGAAAATTATCATGAAAAGATGCATCTCTTGAGGAAATACATTGAACCTAGACATATTTTGAAGAGAAACCAAGGCACTTTTTGGAAAACTATAAAAGAAAGAAGATTGGGAATTTGCAAGAGGTCCTGAAAGTATTGGAAAGTTTTGAAAGTTCTCATTTGGGGAGTTAGTTCAGAGAGATTTTCTGGCACCACTTTTACTTTTATTTTATCCTTTTTGTTATATTATTGTGAGTAATTATAAAGAGAAGAGAATCAAAAGAACTTCAAGAGTTTGGTGAAGGACTTAAGATAACTTGTTATCTTTATGTATTGAGACTACTTTTTGTTTTAATTGAGACTTGTTATTGGTTTGACCATGATTTCTTCTTTTAAACTAAAGTGTGGTTTTGTTTTCTCCATGGATTCTTAGTAGTTTTGTTTATCATTCTTCTTAAAATGATAAGTAATTATGTTTTGGACAGAGGTTGTGGAAAGTATTGATCTTCAATGATGGAAGAAGTTGTGATGATTTAAATCCATGCACTTCATTTACTTCTTAATTTGGCCAATTCAGATGTTAAAATTTGTTGTGAGAACATGTAAGAACCAAGCTGGTATTGTCTCAGTCAACAATTGGAAAGAATCGTTTGAGGTTGTATGAATGAGAATGTAGTTCATATGATTGAGTGCAAATTAATAGTGAAATATTCATTGAAGGTTGTAGAGTTAGAGGAAATGCCCCCAACTTGGTTTATTGCTTTAGGTTCTGATACGAGAATGTTAGCCCCTAGATGGAGGGAACCGAGGAAACTCTAGAGTGAGAGATAGTATCCTCCCTGCGTAGCAGGCCTTCAGGACTATTCAAACTTTAAATTAGCAAATGTTCTTTTTAACATCTCAAGTAAGGGTAAAGAATATTATTGCTCCTATTTGTCACAACACAATTTACATACTTCCACTATAGAATTCTTATACTTATTACTGATTCATAACAAGAAGAAAGATATTTTTATATTTAGTGCTTTTCTTCTACGAAAACTAGTTATCTTTTTAAATTGTTATTGTTCTATAAAAATATTGAAAATACTAAAATATTTAAATTTTCATTACTGCAAAAATTATCTTTAATTTAGATAATTATCTTTTAATTAAAAATAGAAAGTTTGTTGTTCAATAGTGTATATTGCGTATTCTCCCTGTGGATTTGATATTCAGGTCTTAATAAAAAAGTACAATATTACTTGATAACAATACATATACTTACGTGGTGTCCCAATATATATAAATTAAAATTTAAATTCTTATTTTTCTTCAGGATCAAGTTTTTGGTTTTGTTACAAAGTAAGGAAATATAAGTGAAATATAATATGAATTATTGTTGTACTGTTCATATTAATAGTTTCTAAGGATAAAAAGTCATCAACCATCTTGCTAGACTTCTAGAAAGTGTTGGTCAATTCATCAAGTATTGCACTAGATTAACTTTCAAAATAAGGGTAATTTTGTAGGAAAGCTTGTAATGCTAACCACATGGGGTACTGCTCTTCAATTACAAAGTTAGCCTTTTTTAATTTCCTCACCTCAGCAATGACTTGCTGCTCTATTTCAAGGAGCATTCTTCTGGAAGCTTGTTACTGGGGTTATATCTTTGTCCACTCCGAGTTTATGAACTGCAACTTCCGCTGACAGCCCTAACATTTCATCATAACTCCATGCAAAATAATCTTTGAATTCTGACAGTAACTTGGTTAATTCTGAAGATTCTTTTTTTGTTGAGTAAAAAATTTATAAATGTTGGTCGGAGCTGCTCCTCAATCTTGAGTTTAATTTCCTTCAGTTCATGAACAGTTGATTTAATCTATTCATTAAATTCTAGTGGGACATCTTCTATTAACTAATCTTAAGAGTTATCCTCCACATCGAGGCATTCCTCTTTCAATCCTTTAGTAACAAACATGCAAAATTCAGAACCATCGACGGATCCTACAGTACCAATTCTGAGACCCTCTTTCGAGTTGGGTCATGGAATTCCTAATTTTTTAAAAAGTTATAACTTATCTTTCGACATTCATTTTGGCAAATATCATTGTTGAATTACTTTTTGTACACAAGTAGAAAAGTAACCAAATTATGATTCAATTAATTAATTAGAATTCTAATTAATATTTACATGATTTTCAAGATTAGTAGAAGTAGAAGCATGACGAAATTTGCTCAGGTTTGAACCAACGCTACAGACTTCCTTGACCTCTAAACTCTTGACCTTTTGAGGGAGAATCGGAGTAAGAGTCATGGAATTCACATAATGGTTTATCCGATCATACATTGACTTGTAATCACTTTTCTCCACATCGTCTAAGGATATCTCATAATGTGGTTTCTTCTGTTTTATCATTATCATTTCCTCCTCAGAGCTTTCTTCATTATCAACGTTGATAGTCGGCTTAGTCCATCCAACAATTTTAATGGTTCTTCCTCATCCATGTCCCCGGCCTTGACCTCAAATGCGCGAACTGAAAGAACCCCCACCAACTTGTTGCAAAAGAGTGGTGGAAGATTGCTGAGGTGGACTTGAATGGCTTTGTCCTTGTGATCCCTCTGAATCTTCCACTTTATTCGTCACATTTTCACAAGAGCAGTTTTGTTTAGAGGCATGTAGTAGGTTGCATCTTCATGAATGCTAACTTCATGAACTGAGAATGGATGTAAATCTCCTTTAAAGCAATGTTCTTGTCCTTCTTTCTAATAATTGACGCATTGGTGTAAGGAAGACAGAACCATGTTGTGCTCATGAATCCACGATCGAACAAGTAGAGCACTAAAATATGTCTCGGCATCGATGATATGGAATTTTGCAACTATTACTAATTCTCCAACTTTCATAAGTAGTGTAATTGACCCAAAGGCTCTTTCTCCATTTTGGTTGAATCCTCTTAACATCATTTTATCATCTATAAGCTCTTGAGCTTCAATATCAAAATATGCCAATGTCCATAAAATCATTAAGTTAAGTGATGCTTGCAGATCCAATAAAACTCTGACAACAAGAATCTGTCAATGTTAACGGCGATATAGAGCGGTCAATTGTGGTTGGCGGTGCTAAGCAACAAGTGTTCATCTGTGAAGGTTATGCCAGGATGTTCTTTTAACGATCAAACTTCATCCAAGTATGTGCTAAAAAACTGAGCTAAGCAAATCTCTCGGTCAAGAAAGGTTGTAACCAGAAACTCTCTCATCTCCATTGAAATAATTAGAGCATCATAAATGCTTAGTTTGACCAGCAACTTCTTAAAATGAGCTACCACATTAAAATCCCCTTTATATAATCCTTCAACCTTTACTTGATTACCTTGTTCTTCCTTTGACAGAGGTGGAGGTAGCTCTTCTTGAGTTACTATTTATTTTCCTTTATCCATTGGAGTTGATCTTGTGGGAAACACTTTCCCACTCCTCAAGTTTATCTTTGTGATTTCTTCTCCTTCTTGCAATCTTGTAAGCAAATTATTTGTTGCTTCATCATCAAAGAGATCAAAGTTGAAAAGTAGTGGTGCACTGTGACACTTAAGGATTGGCTCCTCACTCCCGATACTATTGTAACCGGCCTCATCGACATCTTCTTCATCCTTGTTAATAGGTTCATCAGTCTTAAGTACAATTTGAGGATTGGTTTAGGAATTGAGATTGGGGTAAGATCAAACAAAATCAGTTATGTCATCACTAGAAGCAACTAAAACATAGCCGCAATCATAATCACTATATTCATAATTCCTTGGTGGGGCAAAAAGATAATCATACAGGGTCAGGGGTTCTAGGAGTTTCTTCCCCAAATCTGAGACAACCAATCTAACAGAGGTAGCCCTTATCCTTTTCCTCACGCTATCGATCTTCACGATGTTGCTCTTCTTTCTCTCTTCTGGTTGTGATGGTTTCTCTGGTAAAATCTCCATCTTGGGTTGAGAAAGATGTAGACTTTGAATGATTGTTTGTGCTGAAGTGATCTAAATCTAATCTAGTATCTTCTTAGATGATTTGCTCCAAACTGTACTCTATCCATCTTCATCTGAATAGTGACCTAACAGAGAAATTGGCTCGGCCAAAGTCATATTTAAAGAACCTTTTTTAGGTTCTTTTAAATATTCTTTCTGGAATTTTATATTCCCTTCTTTAAGATTTTTCTTGATCCAGTCTATGAAGACGAAACACTCCTCTATAGTATGTCCAAGCATTTTGTAGTATGGATAATAATTTGACTGATCTTTCTTTTGAACTTCCTCAGGCTTCCTTGGATCTGGCAATCTGAATTCAGGCTTCTTCATTAGACTTCTGACATTTTTTACACAACTTCAACTTTGAAGGAATATAACATGTTGTCTCATTCAAAAAGGGTTAGACCCTTCTTGTTCTCTATTCGATATGATCCTCCTTGATGCGACTACTAGCTAGACTGACCATATTGTTGTGTTCCTTGTTGATCATGCTGTGATAATGACTAGGAACTTTGATGAGAATGTTCTGCTTGTATCTTTATTGGTTGCTTTCCCTTATCAATTATTGCTATTGTCCTAGAATTCCTCTAAAAAATTCAGGTTGCTCTGGCCTTTTTTTATTTCTCTTGAGAATCCATATGTTTAACTTCCTCTTGTAGATTGCTAGCTTTGCTGAGTAGTTTCTTGAAGGACTTGATGGTGAGTCCTTTAAGCATGCGATGCTTTTAAGTAGGATCTCAATCACACGATGTTCCTATAGCTGCAGTTCACATTTCTTGCTAAGGTTTCTCCACCTCAAGATATAATCTACTAGAGTCTTGTTAGGCTTTTGGTTCTTTAGTATGAGATCTCCAATAGAAACTTGATGCTACGCTATAGCAAATATCATTACAAACAACTATTCTAATTCGGCAAATGTCTTCTTTGATCTGTTGGGCAACTCGACATACCAATCAAACACTATTCCTGTCAGGCTGCAAATAAACTGATAAAAAAGCAAGGCTTTGATACCTCCGATATTGCCACAACTAGCTTGAAAATGTGCTATGTGTTGTATGGGATTTCCAGTCTTATCAAATATCTTAAAGTTTGTTGACACAAAACCCTTAGGGTAGGGTACGACATTGATCTCCTCTGGGTAGGGTCTACCTTTAAAATCAATGCACCACCCTTAGATTGGGCTAAGGCCTCCCGAACATGTTCAACCACTTGTTTAAATTCCTTTTCTAGTATAGAACTCGATGGAGAATTTTTCCTTGATTGATCATCCCTGTAAGTTGAGGAAACTTCCCTCCATTCATCTGTGATATGTACAATCTCTCACTGATTGACTTCTAAGTAAGTTAATTATTGTGCTTGAGACTGTCTGTGAACTGCAGCCATGGATGTCATGGAAGTAGCCATCTCTTCCATCCTTTTCTCCATTTGGCTGATTTACTCATCCCTTTGTAGAAAAGCCCTATGCAGATCATCTATGATGTTTTCTTCAATGAGAGGTTTGGTGTCACGCAGATGCAATGACTCTGGCCTTGATGACATTAATATCCATAAATTCTTCATCAAGATAGTCGTTAAAGTCAATATCTTCATCATCATCATCGATGAAAACTCCATGTTCTCGGGCTAACTCTGGAATCTCAACCCTAAGCTTCTAAACCAATTTTTCGATTATTGATTCTTGTATCATCTTAAGATCTAGGGGACACTGTTGAACAATCCTCAATTTACTCATCTAACTTGGTAGCAATAGCTGCGACGATGTTAGATAATTTGGACGATTGCTTCATTCTATGATCCTGCCCTATGGGCTCGCTAAACCGTTTTGGTACAGTAACCTTAGGTACCCCCACCTTTTTTTTCAACAGTGATGTTTTGAGATGGGGTGTCTCAATAGAGGCATCGACACACCAAAGAGAGGTATTCTCCACATGGTACGAACTAGATACAGTATTAGGTAACCTCTTCATCTTTTCCTTCGAGACTTCAAGAACATCCCCACGACTGGCAATTGGTAGAACTCTTGGACTAGAGGTGACTTAACTGGTCGACAACCTGCGAGTCTTGGAGCAGTGAAAGTAGAATCAGTGGTTATGATGGTAGTATCAATTATGCTTTCTAGCTGGAACTTGACAGGAATGCGAGTAGCCAATGTTTCAGTTTATCATTAAGATCGTCTAGTAGATCTAACATCTCTTAGAATTTTTTACTTCATGCGAGGGGACACTACAAATCCAATCATTTAAATAATTCACCAACTGAGCAACCCTCCTTAGTAGCTAATCTCTGGAACACTGTGCTGACTCTGGTGATAATAGTGGGTTTCTTCATCTCCCCACCATGTCCATGACGTATCGATAAAGTAGCAGTGATTTTCTGGATACATTTGTACCCAATGGTGCTCATTAAGGGATGGAACCTAATCCCTTATAGAAGTGAATGTGTTTCCAGCAATTCCAATTCCTCTTGATGAGGAATTTCATCAATAAATTTTTCTTCATAACTCTAGGCTTTAGTATCCCTCCAAATTTTTAGGCCGCGGTTTCTTCTTTGTGACCGATTTAATGGTGCAGACTTTAAACTCGATCCAATTTCAAACACTGAAGGAAAAAGAGTTAATCCTTCAGTTGTATCTTCAATGATCATGTCCTCTTTTCCTATAGTAAAAGAGGGAACAATAGGCTTAGCAGGTGCAAGGGCAATAGTCTTCATGTTCTTGTAAGAAGGGAAATCTTGAGGACAGTTCGAGCTGAATAAAGTAGATGACTTTTGAACTTCTGGAGCGAGAACTTTCATCACGATGAAGGGAGCCTTTCTAAGAATGACATATAGTTCATCAAATCCAATTCCAAACTTGATGGTATGGACAACGTTGCATGCAACACGACCTGTCGGCAGGTTGCACGAGAAAGTGAGTGTAGGGAATGACTTTGTAGCAGCTTCAAAAAGAAACCTCTGGGGTCAGTTATTTGGCCAATACTTTGTAATTCTAGTGTGAGCACTAAAATTAACAGAGGTTAATTTGTAGACTAGACATGTCTTTCATTTTAATTTTATTAATGGAAAATATTTCAGAATATAGTAAAAATAAGTTTGAAAATAGGAGAATTTAATTAATTATATATAGAAGATTTAAAGAACAAGCGCAACACGACATAATTTGATTTAATTTGCAAGATAACAAACCAAACTCAAAAGGGAAAATGAATTTTAGGACCCAGTGCAGCACAAAATTCACAACGCACAATGCCCAAGCGGGACTAGTCCACCAACACACCAATTAGGGGTCTGACCCCACACAAAGATTAAAAGTCCTAATGAACTCCTAAACCTCCCTGTACAAATGGTTGAATAGATGATCTTGAAGTCCAAAAGAGTTGACAAAACTTACCCAAGAAAGAAATGGGTGAAGTATGCCAATGGAAGGAGGATAATCTGGTCCATAAGGGACATTAACACATTACTGCTATATGAAGACAATATTTCTTAATTTAAATGTAGATATAAACTACTCCCTAGTGGAGTCTCCAGAAGCTGTCAGCACTATTTAGTTAAGGAGTTGCACGTTGGAAGATGACGGCCACCGGAATTGGAATCTTGTCGCCCATGTCGGAAAGACATTTTAGTTTACATATGTATATATAGTTCTTAGGAAAATATGAAATCAAACTGATCCCATATATTTCAAAGTTTAGATGAAGGAGCACTACACCTTAAGCTCTGTATCTATCCTAAAAGATAAACACAAGACCTGAGGAAGAGGCTCGATCAATTAAACTAAGAAATATATGACATCTGTTTAGCTACGAAACCATTTTTTTAGAAGACAACAAGTTTCCCTATTTAACATAGAAAGTTAAATAAGGTTTATATTAAGTTTGGTTCTTTAAAGTTTCTTATAAAAGCAAGCTCATATAGTTAATTACATCTTAGATAACCGAAGTCACCTAAGAAAACTCTAGAATAAAAATCAAGTGATATTGTCTTCTAGAATTTCAAAGGATAGGACTTTTCAACGAGATCAGACAAAGAGGTGTGAAATGGTAATAGCTCAAATTTGGAACATTTATTTTGTAATCCAAATGAAGAAGAACTAGGGGATGTCACAGATTCTGAGGAGAACCTCGATGACTTCTTAAGCTATCCTATGGTTTGGCTTTAATTTAGAGGAGAAATATTTAAATTTTTCATCTTGCCAGTTTTTTTTTTTAATTAAGGTTTACATTCGTTTGAAACAATCACACAAATAGCCTAAAAGATGTCAGGAGTTAGATCGTGATGAATGACAACCTAGGAAACCTAAAGCGAGTTAGGGCTTATATTGTATAGTAGAGCCATACAAAGGTCTAAGGGAAAGTTGAGGATTTATGTCGCACTAGGCGGACAACCTCGAAATCCTATTGTTTGTTGTTTAATTTTATGGATTGATATAGCTGATGTAGACATGTTTTTTTGTTGAAGATGGTCGTGTTGCCCACAATGCTAGCTTCAAGCTCCTAGTCATAACAAGTTTTTGTTTTCTAATGTGTCAATTCATGAAGTTAAATCAAGTGTCCCTTACAATTATGGTTATTTAAATGTTATGGGAAATATTAAAGTTGATTAGAGGGATATTGGTTAGGATCCTACAGTTCCCTCATTTCGACACCACTATTTTCTTTCAGATTCACTTAGTTTAAATGAACTTACTAAACTCAAATTAATGAGTTCCACACTTTCATTTAGACTGTAGGAAATCTAGTTAGCAACCTTAAGTTACCTCCTCTGTGGGATTTTCGATCATCCGATAGAAACATCTTAATTTAGCATCAATTTTTGTTTGTGATTAAATTTTGAGTTGTCTTATATTTTGACTATTATGGCGGTGAATTTTATCTTATTTAATTTTTAAATTTTAGTTTTGGTTTTGCGGCTATCTTAATAGTTTTCGTTTTGACATGCAGGGTGGCATCATTGTTTAACATGCAAATTTACAAGCAGGAAATGAAATGTGCAAATAAATAAAAGTAAATTGCGATGCAAAAACTTAGAAGCGTACCTATCAATTCTTACTGATCCTTCCATTTGAAAAGTTTGCTTTGGCAATGTGTATATTATTTTGCAAGGAATTTAAATTTTAGGAGTAGATGAAGGTATAATTATAAAACCCTAAGTCATGACTTTATTGAGTCGATAATTTTAGAATGAAGTATAACAAGTTCAATTCACCCTTCAAAATATTCAAGAGTTTCCAAAGTGCTCGAAGCATGACCCTGAACCACATTGAAGATTTATTGAAACATTTTGAGTTCATTTAGAACTTATCAGATCGTTCAATATATCATCCAAGGATAAACTAAGGTTATCCCATTGCTCAAGGAAACTTGATGTTATATTTATCCCAAGGCTAGGACACTCCAATAATTAATTGATATTTCATTTAAGAGTTATGTGGGTGGGTGCGTCTAAGGCAGGTTTGTCATAAAACATTATGGTGCCCACAACTAAGGTCAAGCTTGTAGTATTTAAAGATGTTAATCACTAATCATATTATCTTTTTAATCCAATCAATTGAGTTCAGACATCAAGCCTAGGGCATTACCAAACCCTTAATAATCATAACGGGGTAAATTGATGGTGGTTAAAATTTTCGTTTAAGTGACATATGTTCTTATTGAAAGATCACATCATCATCAATTTTAGGCCAAAGATCAAATCATCATCAATTTTAAGCCTAAGATAAGTAAATAATCATCTTCCTAGCTTAAGCCCAACACTTAAGAATCATTTGATCTTAAATTGACTTCTAAGTCATGATGATAAGGAAACTTAGGGATTTTTTCATAATATAGAAAAGGTGGCAAGTGAGTTTCTACCTTTTGATCCCATTGTATTTCGATCATCCAAACATGCTCATTAGGATCAAAATTACCCATTTTCCCTTTGTTAACCCTAAATTTTGATTAAGGCACCAAAATCTAAAGTTACCCCTTTGCCTTTGGGGCTCTTCACTTCATAACTTACTAATCATTATTCAAATGACTATGAGAATTTAGAGTGTCCTATACATGAATAAATTTAAACATCAAAGGAGAAAATGTTGATTTTTAAAATCTAATTTAATTTTGATAATTATTTAAATTTAGAAAGTAGCATTTTCAAAGTTGATTTTACTTAACTATCTAAAATAAAGTTTTTATTCATGAGAAAATTACTAGAGGTCCCCATAGGTCAGAGAAACACTTAGACAAAATTTCTAGATCTTTTGAATTAATTTATTATTATTATTATTATTTAATTATGAACAAATTTCAATGATTTAATTAAATGGAAAATAATGCTTTAATTATAAAAATTATTTTTATATTCTTATTGAACTTCTATGAGTTCAAAAGACTCAAAGAATCAAATTTTGTATTTTTATGGTTTTTAATTTATAACTATTTTTAGTGAGAAAGGTAAGAAAAAAAATATATTTCTAAGGTTTTGAAATTTATTTTAGACTTGGAAAAGTTAGGAAAAATATTTTAAAGAGTCTTAAGTGATCAGAAGACTATTAGATACATTTTAAAATATTTTTGTATTTTTTGGATTTTTTAATTATTTTTAAATATTTTTAATTTCAAAATAAGACTCAAAAATCAAGTAATTTCTCAAAAATAGCTTTTATTTTTCCTAAGTACCCCTCATCACAAGGAATTTAGAAAACTACTTTTCATAATTTACCCAAGTGTATTTAGTTTATTATAATTATATTTGTAAAAAAACAAGGTTTCATTGAAAATTAACTTTAGTGCTCAAACTTAATCAAATAATTGTTGAAATTTTTACAGTAGGTACACATGAAATTTATACGCAGCGTGGAATAAATTTTGGTAAATTTTGATTAGTATTTAATTTACGTAAATTACACTCAAACATATACACTTAAGGAAATATATAAATTTTAAAAAATTTTCAAGCCATCGTGATATTTTTCCTAAGCATCTCTAACCACAAGAAACCTACTAAAATTATTCCCATAATTTTCCAAGTAATCTTTTAATTTATATAATTAAAATAAGCCAAAATAGTCATCTTAGTTTGAAAATTAGCATTAAAAGCATAGAGATGTCCTTTAACCTTGGAGAAATCAGAGGATATAGCCCCTTCATGAGGAACAAACCCTCAAAATTTCAAGTCATGATGAGCAATGTTTGATCATAATGAATTAAAATACTCTAGATATTATTTAATTCATTAAAAATCAGGGAGTAAGAAAATAATTTTTATTTTTAGTCCACATTATTATCCTCTGTTCACTGAGCAAGAGGATTTTTTTCTTATATTTTTATGACTTTTCTAGAGAAAGATAAATATTTTTGAAGTTCATGTATTTAATTAATTCTAAAAAAATCCATATTTTTCTATTTAAATTTGGGCACCAACTCATCTTACAATGGCTCTGAACTGACACGCGACACTCCATCATTTGACACCGCCATCCACCTCAGCTGAGACACGGTCTGCCTTTTAACTCCAAGGGTTCATCTAGCTTGATCACCTCTGTCCATCCAATAAACACACGATCGGACAACATCTATTCATCGTCCCCAAACGAGCCTACCTGAGAACCGTTCACACTAAAACCTTAAGATCGTCGTCTACACTTAACCAAATTGCATGAAGTTTGTTTCTATACTTTCATCTACTCAAGATGAGTATATCTATATGGCTTATACAGTATGAAATACAGTAAATACATATGGAGAATCAAAATAGGCTCGGATTAGGGTTGAGGTTTAATAACCTTTTATGAGAGGGGAGGCCTCAATAAGATGGTTGTGGTAGCTTTGATTGGGTCCAACAAACCTCCAAACGAAGTCCTAGGTCCTTGTGAATTGTCTAAATATGATTTCAACCAAGCTCAATTTCAGGTGTTGGTCTAGAGCTATGTTAAAGGCTGTTTGAGAGAGGGATTTAATGAGGAATCAACTTCTCTCTGAGAGGATGGTTTGTGCATAGTTAATTGAAGTTTGGTGGAGAGTGGAGCTATGACTGAAAGTGTCCTTGTTTTCCTAGAATTTTGAACTCAAAATTAAGCTCTCACAAGAGAATGCAGAGGAGGAAACTGGTGGGCTTGAGCTTAGGAGTTCTTGGAGAGTGTCTGGAAGCAATTGGATACAGACTCCCCAAGGAAATTAGTTCCCTTTTTTGGCCATGGAGGAGGTGGCTAAAATAGAGGGGCTTGTTGTGGATCTCAGGGCTTCAATTTGGGTTCAATTAATTTCTTAAGTGGAGGGCATAAAGAAGCTAAAGCCAATTGTGATTGACGAGCTTGGATGGGTACAATTAAGATTTTATGGAGGCATGGGTTCTCTCAATTTTGTGGTTTTTTGGGGACTAGGATGGCAGGCCAGTGGAGGTGGTCAGGTGGTCAGGTGAGCAAGTGGGAGGGCTAATTATGATTAACCTTTAATGGTTTAGCATGACTATGAAGATATTTGGTTTAGACACAAAAATGGGATGAAATTTCTTAATTTGGAGAACCATTGATCCATAGCTTCCCTTGAATGGTTTAAGAGGGTTCAGCTTAGTCCAAAAGGTGCATCTAGTGGCTATGGTGGTCTTTGGTTGACCAAATTATTGGTTAAGTTAAATTCGGTGAAATGATCCATATGGGTGAAGTAGGCTTAATGTTGCGTTTGGATTGGGCTAGCAGTGCTATTGAGCTCAATTCATTGATTAATTTGATTTATATGACTGTCAAAGAGATTTTGTAGCAGAATTTGATAGGTTTTGAGTTAATTTGAAAGTTCAATTTGGAGGAATTTGGTCTTTTAGTCAGTTGGGAGGAGTTGGGTTGGATTTGGGTTTAGGTTAGGTTAAGGTTAGGCTAGTTCCAAATTGATGGCTCAAAATGGTCTAAGGGAATGTCATAAAGATTTTTTCAACATCAATTGGGGTGCCAATTTTAGGGTCAGGGCATTCAATTTAGTGGAACTTCGGCATGTGGCTAAATTGGGGTAAATTTGGGGATTTTGAGTTTGGGTTGAAATTAGGTGGAATTGAGGCTAGAGAAAGGCCAATTGAGGGCTCAATTTGATTATTAATTATGTTATAAGGATTTTAGGATCCAAATTGAGGCAATTGAGTGGGCTATGGGGTTCAATTGGGAGAGATTGGGTAATATGGTCTAAATCAAAATTGAGCTCAAATAATGGGTCAACTGAGCTTTAATTTGGTTTGAATTGATCATAGACATGATTAATTTGATTTTATAATTGAAATTGGGGAAAATTGGGATGCAATTGAAGGACATTTTGGGTGAATTTGGTGAAATTGGGCCTTTGGGCGCAATTTGGGGGTTTTGGTCAAAATAGTCAAATTGGGCAAATTGGCTTTAGTTGAAGGGTCCAAATTGGTTCTAGAGTCAGTTGAAAGGATTTTGAGGGTTTTTGGGAAAGTATGGGCCACTAAGGGTATATTTGTAATTTTGGCAAATTTGGGGGTATTTTGGTAATTTTGAAAATTTAGGAAAGTTTATGGCAATTTGGGTAGTTTGAAATGGTTTGAAATGCTTTTTGAATAGAATTGGATAGTTTGAGTAATTTTGGTCAAATTTACGGTTTGAAGTAAAAGGCTAAGTTGGGTACTTAGGTAAATATTGGATTGTCAACACCCATTTTGATCCATGGACCAATGGAATCCTCTACTTTGGATCCTTCATGTACTGGTCTAAGGTAGACTTTAGCCTAGGGAACTTGGGTCTAGGGGACCATTGTTGGCACTATTTTGGCTAAGGAGTTGCCTGTAAGAAGCTTTCCGTCAACGGAATCGAAATCCTGTCGCTCGCTTCGAAAGTACGTTTTAGTTTACATATAGATTTAACATTATAAAAATATAAAATCAAACTGACCCATATTTTTAATAGTTTAAATGAAAGAGCGTTGTACCTCAAACCCTGTATCTATCTCGAAGGATAAACACAATACTGGAGGATGAGGCTCGATCAAATAAACTAAGAAATATATGGCGTCGTCTGGTCTGCGAAACCATTTTATTTGCCGACAATTTCACTTACTTAATATAAAAGATTAAATTGGGTTTATATTAAGCTGGGTTTGGACAAGCTTCATATAAGGCAAGCCCCCATAGTTAATTACATCTTAAATGACCGAAGTCACTTAAGAAAACTCTCGATAAAAATCAAGAAATATTATCTTCAAAGATGTTAAAAGGATAGGACTTTTTAACAATATCAAACAAATAGGTTTGAAATGGGATTGACTCCAATTTGGAACATTTTGTTTTGGAATCTAAGGGAGGAAAAACTAGGGGGTGTCGTAGATCCAGAGGAGAGCCTCGGTGACTTCCCAAGCTATCCTGTTGTTTGGCTTTGGTTTTCTAGAGAAGTAATTAGACATTTCATCATGCAAATTTAATTTGTTAAGGCTTAAATTTGTGTGAAACGATCACACAGATAGCCTGAGAGATGTGTGGATTTAGGTAATGACGAACAACAACCTCATAATTCTAAGGCTAGTTAGGGCTTAGATTGCACAACATGATTGTGCAAATACCTAAAGATAAGGTGAGGATTTAGCTTGTATAAGCAAACAACCTCGAATTCCTATGGCTTGGTTATTTATTTCTAAAGAAGGAATTGGTTTAGCTCGGGAAGACATGTTTTGCTACTAAAGATAGCTGTGCTACCCACCATGCTATCTCCAAGCTCCTTGCCGTGACAAGTTTGGGTTTTCTAGGGTGTCAAGTTATGTTGTCAAATCAGGTCAAACTACGGTTGTCGTTCTTTAAATTTTATGGGGGATGTTAACGTTGATTAGGGTGACAATGGTTAGGATCCTACGATTCCCTCGTTTCAACACCACTATTTTATATTGGATTCACTTATTCCAAATGAATTTACTAAACTCAACTTAATGAGTTCCATAATTTCATTTAGACCATGGGTATCCTCGTTAGAAACCGTAGGTTACCTCCTCCGAGGAGTTCTAATCATCCGATAGAGACATCTTAATTTAGTTGTAGTTGTTGTTTTGTGTGATATTTGTGATGAAATTTTGAGTTGTTTTATATTTTGAATGTTGTGGAGGTGATTTTTATCTTGCTTAATTTTAGTTTTGGTTTAGGTTTTTGTTTTGTGGCTATGCAGACAGTTTTAGTTTTCATGCAGGGTGGCATCATCGTTTAACATGCAAGTTTGTGTTTTATTCATACATATAGGTAAGGAAGCACGGTGTGGAAAGCTTAAGAATAGACAATGTTGTAAACTATAAAAGTGTACCTCCCGAGTCTTCTCGTTCCACCACCTGAAACTCAAAATGCATGTTAGAGCATTTTATGTAAAGCGGAAAAAGTAAGGTTTTAGTGACCTATCTAAACTTAGGTCATATCTTGGTGGGTCCCAATTAGTTTAATTAAGGATGATCTTTGTTAAGAAAAACATATTAAGTTTAGTAGACTTCTGTGGTATCCAACAGGTCTAGAGGAAGAAACAGGTCCATGCCTCGCTCTCACTGCCTAGTGAAAAGCCTCGAGCTAATTTAAACTTATTGTATTGCTTAATAATTCGTCTTATGAATACCTTTAATGCTCACTGAACGTTGATGTTTTAATTATCCCTACGAGTAAGGTAATTATCACTTGTCACTTAATTTGGAAATTATGCAGGTAAAGATCGTTAAAGGTGGGCAAGTTAGCGTTACTGAAGCACTTATGGTGTTCAAAGGTGTTGTACTTTATATTCATTCTTATAATTTTTATTTAATAAAATTTGATTTTAGCTTAAGTCACCAATAAGCCCTTTAGACCTAGGTAGATGTCTTGGTTATTTTGAAAGAAGTTGAATATTTTTTTAAGTGATAATAATTATTCATTTTCAAAACACCTAAATGTAATTTGAACATCAAGTAGGGGTATTAAATTAGTGAGTCAATAACTTCCAAAGTCATACTTCTAAGTCTAAGATCATTTAATTTAATAGACTTCCAAATTTTTAATATTTTAAGGAATTGCAAATTTATCCCTTGATTATGAAAGAATGAGGTCAGTTTCTACCAAATAATACCCATGTGTTTCAATCATCCAAATAAGTTAGGTAAAATCAGAGGTTACCCTTTTTTCCTTCTTGAATTAAGCTTAAATGTCAATTAAGGCTAAATTTCAAAAATTACACTTTTTCCCCTAAGGCTCTTTCACTGCATAATTTGTCAAATTTAATTCAAGTGATCGTGGAATTTTCATCCCACCTCACTCATGGGTTAATTAAGACATCAGAGGAGAAAATGTGATTTTTCAACATTTAGATTAATTTACATTTTTATTTTAACACAAAAATAGGATGTTTAAAGAAAATTCAATAACTTAACCAAGGCAAAGCCTAATTTCTTAAAATATTTACTGGAGCCAGACTTGGACAATAGAATTATTGGGGCCAAATTTCATAATTTATTTAATTATATTTGAATTTTAAGAATTAATTTAAATTTTGTAGTATTTATTAATTATTAAATATTTCAAAGAGTAGAAAATTAAGTTTTATATTTTTATTAAATCTCTCTCAGGTCAAGGAACCCAAAGAAACAAATTTCACATTTTTATGATTTTTCTTTGAATTATTAGAATTATTTTAGTGAAAATCAATTTTTAGCCTTTAAAAATTATTTTAAGCTTCAAAATTCAATATCTTCACTTAGAGAATTAGCAAAAAATATTTCAACTGTTCCTAAGTGCTTAAGAAGCCATTTAAAAATTTTCTATGAATTTTTTTATTTTTGTGATTTTTATATTTTTTTTAATTATTTAAATATTAAAAATAGAGGAAATATGAAGTTTTTATTTTAATTTCAAAATTATTTTTAAAAAATTACTATAATTACAGAGAACTCTAAAAACTAATTTTTATAATTTTTTGAGTTATATTTTAATTATTAAAAAATATTTTAATTCCAAAAATGTCATTTAACTTTAAAATTTTATTTCAGTTTTTAAATGAGCTTCAAATATTTTGAAATTTTTATGGGGAGTTCTTTGAACTGAAAATCATAGTGGAGATTAAAATATTCAATCATTTAGATGTTTGTGTTTTCCAAAATTAATTTTTTTTATGTTTTAGTGTTGGTGGAAATTAAGTACATTCCTAATGACCTAACCCATGAAATATTTTTCAAAGGGTTCTCTAGTCATATCAAATCTTTCAAACTTTTCTTTGATTTTTCTAAGAAACATGATAATTATTAGGATAAATTTATGCAAATAATTAACATAAATTTGGAAAATATGGATCGTTGTCTAGAGATATCCTCTAACTTTAGAAAAATCAGAGAATGTTCCCTAAAATAGAGACAACAACATGCCAAAATTTCAAGTCATGGTAATATGTCTACATGCATGAAGAAATTAATGACTCAAAACCATATTTAATTAACTACAAATAAAATATTCATCATAAAACTTCAAAATATTTCCACATTATTCTCCTCTATTCACTGAGCAAGAGGGAATTTTTATTTTATTTTTGCGATTTTTCTACACCAAGATATGGATTTTTGAAGTTAGGGCTATTTATTTAAATCAGAAAATACACTATTTATCTATTTAAATGCGCGACGCTGACTAGATCCTAGGCGGCTCTGAAACACCACGCGACGTGCTCCCATTTGACCTGCGATTCATGTATGAAGGCCCTGTATGGCTAGATCTCGTCCGTTGATGAGATAAACACATGATCGGACGGCTCCCCGTCATCATCCCCAATGCCTTAGTCCGAGAACCGTCCATTTTCAAAGCATAAGATCTCACTCATTTCTTAACCAAAGTAAGTGTGGTTTGTTCTAAATTCTCTTCTATGTGTGACGAACACATCCATACGCTAATCATGTAATTAAATTAAGTCTAATCAAATGGAGGATTAAAATAAGCTCGGGAGGAGGAGAAGTTCAATACCTTTGCTCTCAGAATAGAAGCTTAAATATGAGGTGCTCGACATGTTCATGGAGGTCCAAGGAGGCTAGGGATTAAGCCTTTTGCTGTGGTGAAAGGCCTAGGAATGAATTCGACCAAGCTCGATTTTAGGTGTTGGTCTAGAGCTATGTTAGCGGCTCTGTATGAGGGGGATTTGATGGGGCTTCTTCTTCTTTCCGTGTGGTGATGGTGTGGATGAGTTTAATTTGATTTTAGTTGAGTGTAGAGGTGTGGAGAGCTTTATCCTGTCTTCAGCAAGGTTTTGAGCTCAAAAATTTAACTCCGGCAAGGGGATTCACGCGAATGTGGTGGTTGGGTTGCACTGAGGAGCTATCAAAGAGGCTCTAGGAGTAATTTGGAGAGCTCCCTCTGAAAAAATTTTAGCACACTCTCCATGGACGTGGAAGTGAGCTTTTTGTAAAATGGGCTTTCGGGTGGCTGTCATGGCCAATTGGGGGGTGAAAATGCATGCTTATGTAGAGGGCAGAGGGGCTCTAACATTTAATTTGGATGAGCTGGCCTCTAGGTTTGAATTGGATTTGATTCCACGTGGGTGGCTCTTGATTTGGACATTTTCTGACTACTAGGCCAGCCAGCCATGTCAGGGTAGGTGGCTACGAGGTCAGGTGAGCCAGGGGAATATGTCACAGCAATTAAATGGGTTGGTGTTCAGTTATGGCAAAAAATTCCTTGGCATAAGCAAATATGGAATGAAATCCCTAATTTGGGGATCGCTTGGTCCATGGCTCATTTGGATGGTTCCATGGGGTTTTTCTTGGTCAATATGGTCCAAGTTTTAGCTGTGGTGGCCTTGCCTTGACCAATTTGACATGTCTAGGTTTATTTTGGTGCATGGGTCCAAGTTGGTGCAAATGACCAAGACTTGGGTTTGGGCTAGGCTAGCCAAATTAATTGGCTTAATTAATTGATTCATTTGATGTAGATGATTGTAATGAACATTTTTGGTGAAGGATTGAAAAAATTTTGAGTTCAATTGGAGGGTCAATTTAAAGGATTTTAGAATTTTGATGAATTTGGGCATATTGGGCTAGACTTGGGTCTAGCTTGGGCTAAGTCCAAATTAATTGTTGGGAATGGTCAATAGGAATGTGATGAAGAGTTTTCAGCATGAATTGGCTACCAATTTTATTGTTAAGGCAATCAATTTGGTGAAATTTGGTGGCATAGCCAATTTTTGGCAAAATTTGGTGCTTTTGACCTAGGTTGAAATTAAATGAAATTGAGGTTTCACCAATTCCAATTGAAGGTCAAGTTTGATGTTTAAGAATTTTATGAAGAGTTTTCAACATAAATTGTTGTAAATTGAGTGGGCTATGGGTTTAATTTGGTGAGATTTGGTCATGTGGCCAAAATTGGGGCTTTGACCTAAATCAAAATTAGGCTCAAAGCATAGGCCAATTAAGCATGTATTTTGTTTAAATCATTCACATGGAAGGTGAAGTTAACTTTACGATTGAAATTTGGGGAAATTGGGACAAATTTGATGGACATTTGAGCTGGATTTGGGAAGATGGGGCCTTTTAAGGGCAATTTGGGGGTTTTGGACAAGGATTGTCAAATTAGCCAAATTGGGTCTTGTGGTAATTTAGAAAAATGAAACTAGGAATATTAGGAAGGTTTTAGGAATTTTTGGGATTTTTGGGAATTTTTTAAATTTTGGGCTAAGGAGAGGTATTTTGGTAATTTGGCATTTTTTGCTGATTTTAGATAATTTGGGTATTTTGAAAAGGTTTGAAATAAATTTTGAACAAATTTGGGTATTTTGGGTAAATTTGGGAACTTTGGCCAAACTTACGGTTTCAAGGGTATTTAGGTAATTTGGGGGAGTTTAGGGGCAAAAGGTGAAGTTGGGTATTATTGGTAAAATTGGGGAGCTAACCACCATAAATGAGCCATGGACCAATAGAAACCCCATTTGGGTCCTCTATGTACTGATCTTAGCTAAACCCTAGCCTAGGGTCTGTCAGTTTAGGGGACCATCTACATGAGTCTCCCAAAGGATTAGGGGATTAAAGTCAAGAAAATTTTGGGTTTAGGGTACTGAGTGATTGTGAGTAAGGTGATTGTAGTGAGTGATTTAGCTATAGACCAACACCCAGCAACCTTTAGGGCAAGCAGCCATACGGGAACTCACCTTGAGTTCCCCCATACTGACCCAAACTACTAAGTGCTAGAGGTTAGGACCAATATGTAGAGCTTCTAGTCGAGTAAAGAGGAGATTAGTCTTTCTAATGGTGAGGGTTCCTTTCTTAGTTTTCTAGGAATAGTTAACAGGAAAGTCTTATGGCTAGACCCTAGGCTACTAAAGAGGAAGAACTAGATCTCAACCAAAAGTGAGGTCAACGGCCATCTACATGAGTCTCTCAGATAGTGTACAGGTCAAAGCCAATAAGTTTGGATTTAGCTTTATGAGTGAGATGTGAGTGAAAGTGAGTGTAAGTGACTGTAAGTGAGTGTATTAGCTCTAGACCAACACCCAAGGTTAACCTTAAGTCCAAACAGCCTTATGGGGATGCCCCTTGAGCTCCCTCATATTGGCCCCACCTACTAAGTGCTATAAGTTTGGACCAATATATGGAACTTAAAGTTGAGCAAAGCAAGGTTTAGAATTTCTAACAGCAAGCATTCCTTTTCTAGTCCTCTAGAAATAGTCAATAGGAAAGTCCTATGGCTAGATCCTAGGCTACTAAAAAGTAAAATAGTCCTCAACTAAAAGTGGTCAACAAAGTCATCTATGACATTCCCTTCTCCAAGAGGTTGGGCATCGCGTGCGGATGCAGAAGCTCTAGTCACAACGACATGAATATCCACGAAGTATTTATCAAGATAATAATTAAAATCAAAATCTTCATCATCATTAACGACCACTCCATGCTCTTTTGCCAGCTCTAAAATCTCAGCCATGAGCATTTTAACTTTTTCTTCAATTATCGCTTCCTGAATCATCCTGAGATCTGGAGGACTTTCCTGAATATCTTCTGCTTGCTCATCAAACTTAGTAACATTGGCTACAATGATGTCTGATACATCAGACCTTCGCTTCATCCCATAATTTTGCCCTACAGGCTCATTGAAGATACCAGATGTATTGGTATGGGAACCTTAGGTACCCATGCCTTCTTCTTTGATGGTGATGTCTTGTGACGGGGTGTCTCAACAAGGGCATGCTGCACAAGGTACAGACCAAATACAGTACCAGATGACTTTGTTGTCTTCTCCTTCTTTCAAACACTATTATAAGAAATAGCAGGCGGTATCCTTGGACTCATACATGACTTGACTAGTGTCGGCGCTATTTTTGGTTTGAGGGGTTGCCTGTAAGAAACTGTCGGTCACCGGAATCAAAATCTCGTTGCCCGCTTCGGAAGGACATTTTAATTTACATATATATTTAGTTTTAGAAAAATATGAAATTAAACTGACCCCATATTTTTCATAGTTTAAATGAAAGAAGGCTTTACCTCAAACCCTATATCTATCCCGAAGGATAAACATGAGACTTGAGGATGAGGCTCGATCAAATAAACTAAAGATTATATAACATCTGTTTGGTCTGCAAAACCTTTATATTTGCCGACAAGTTCCCTTATTTAATATAAAGAATTAAAGATAGTTTATATTAAGCTGGCTTCAGACATGCTTCCTATAAGGGCAAGCCCATATAGTTAATTACATCTTAAATGACCAACGTCATTTAAGAAAACTCTCGATAAAAATTAGGAAATATTATCTTCAAAGAATTTCAAAGGGTAGGACATTTTAATGAGACTGGGGGTAGAGTTGTGAAAGGGGATTGGTTCAAATTTGGAACAGTCAGTTGTATATTCCAATGGAAGAAGAACTAGGGGATGTCACGGATCCAGAGGAGAACCTCGGTGACTTCCCAAGCTATCCTAATGTTTGGCTTCAGTTTTGAGGATAAAAATTTAAGTGTTTCATCCTGCCAATTTTATTAGTTAGGGCTTACATTCGTGTGAAATGATCACACAAATAGCCTGGAAGATGTGAGGGTTTAAGTCGTGATAAACGACAACCTCGGAATCTTAAGACGAGTTCGGTCCTATATTGTATAGTAGGGCTATACAAAAGCCTAAAGATAAGGTGAGGATTTACGTTGCATAAGCAAGCAACCTCAAAAGTCCTATGGCTTTGTTGTTTAAGTCTAAGAAAAGAGGACTGGTTTAGCTGGGGAAGATAGGTTTTGCCAGTTGAAGATGTCTGTGTAGCCCACCATGCTAGCTCGAAGCTCCTCATCGTGATGAGTTTGAGTTTTCTAGTGTCTCAAGTTATAATGTCAAATCAGGTGGCCCTATGGTTGAAGTTCTTTAAATTTTATGAGGGCATATTAAAGTTGATTAGAGCGACACCTATTAGGATCCTATGGTTCCCTCATTCCGGCTCCACTATTTTCTATCGGATTCACATTGTACAAATGAATTTACAAAACTCAACTTAATGAGTTCCATAATTTCATTTAAACCATGGGAAGCCTCGTTAGCAACTGTAGGTTACCTCCTCCATGGGATTCCCGATCATCTGACAGAGACGTCTTAATTTAGTTGCAATTGTAGTTTTGTGTGATTTTTGTGATTAAATTTTGAGTTGTTTTATATTTTAAATGTTATGGAGGTGAATTTTATCTTGGTTGATTTTAGTTTTGGTTTTGGTTTTGGTTTTGTGACTATCCTGATAGTTTTAGCTTTCATGCAGGGTGGCGTCGTTGTTAGCATGCAAAATTGTAGGTATAAAAATATAGTATAAATAACACAGTATGAAAGTATAAGGAAAACATCGCTGAAAATTGTAAAAAGCATGTCTGGCGAGTGTTCTCGTTCCATCACCTGAAACTCAAAAGGCATGTTAAGGCAGTTTATATGAAACAGGAAAGTAAAATTTTGGTAGTTTTCCTAACCCTATCTCATATCTTGATGGGTCCTTAGGAGTTTATATAAGGATGATTTTGTTAAGCAAAACATATTAAGTTTAATAGATCTCCGAGGTATCCAACAGATCTAGAAAAAGAAGCAGGACGGTGCTACTCTCTCGCTGCCTGGTGGAAAATCCTGAGTTCATTTAAACTTATTATGTTGCTTAATAAGTCATTTGTAAATACCCCTATTGCTTAGTGAACATTGAAGTCTCAATTATCTATAAGAATAGGTCAATTATCACTTATGATTCAATTTAAGAATTATGTGAGTGAAGACTCTTAAAGAGGCAAGTTAGTGTTGTTGGAACACATAGCAAAATTTTAATTGGGCTTGTAGTGTTTGAAAGTTGCTTTAATTTTCAATGATATTTACTTTTCTAATCCTCATTTAAATGAAACTTGATTTAGCCTAAGTCACTATTAAGCCCTTAAAACTTAGGTGAGTGTCTTAATTAGGTTTGAAAAGATTAAGCTTTAGGTGGTCATAATTCATGATTTGAATTTCGTTTCAACATCAAAATTGGGGTATTAAATTGATTACTTATTAACTTCAAAAGTCATACCCCTAAGTCCTAGATTCATGTATATTTTAATAAACTTCCATATTTTTAATAATTTAGAAATCTATTAACTTATCTTTTCCAATTAAGAAGGTTAGATTGGTTTCTACCAATTAACCCCTTATGTTTCAAACATCAAATAAATTAATTAAGATCAGAGGTTACTCATTTTCCTCCTTAAATTAAGCGTAAATGTTAATTAAGGCTAATTTTCCAAAATTACACATTTTCCCCTAAGACTCTATCAGTTCATAATTTGTCGAGTTCAATTCAAATGACTTTGGAATTTTTATCCTACCTCATTCATGGGTCAATTAAGACATGAGAGGAGAAAATGTGATTTTTCAAAATTTAATTTAATTTATATAATTATTTCCATACAAAAATAGGATTTTTCAAAAAAAATTCCTAACTTGGCCAAGGTAAATCCTAATCCCTTGAAATTTTTACTGAAGGTAACTTTGGACAAAATTTTATGATTTTTTGAATGTTATTTAAATTATTACAATTATTTTAAGTTATGGGGTATTTTTTAAATATAAAATATTTTAAAAGGAGAAAATTAAGTTTTGTATTTTTGAAAGGTCTCCCTGAGGTCAAAGAACTCAGAGGAGAAGATTTTATGTTTTTCTGAATTTTATTTGATTTATTGGGATTATTTTAATGAAAACTCAATTTTAGCATTTAAAAATTCATTTTTAAGTTTTAAAATTCAATATCTTTATGTACAAAATCAGGAAAGACATTCTAATTATTCCTAAGTGATTAGGAAGGAATTTAGATTATTTCCATAATTTTTATTATTTTTGTGATTTTTAGGGACTTTTAAATATTTAAATATTAAAAATAAGCTAAAAATTAAGTTTTTATTTTAAATATCATTTTATTTTTAGAAAATACCCCCGATCATAGAGAACTCAAAAAATAAGTTTTTATAAATTTTTTAGTTATATTTTGATTTTTAAAAAACATTTAAATGCCAAAAATGATGTTTATCTTTAAAAGTCAACTTAGGTTATTAAGTGAACTCAAAATATTATGAAATTTTTATAATGAGTTCTCTAGATCTTAAACTACAGTGGAGATTTAGGGTCTATTTGGGGCAGCTGCAGCTTATCCAGCTTCTGCTGATAAGCAGCTTATCCTGATAATCTGCTGATGATCAGCTGATCCGGATAAGCTGTCTGGTTGTTTGGTTGGCGCTTATGAAAAATAGCTGATTCTGAAAAATTGACCATTCTGCCCCTGTTCTGAATAAGCAGTTTGGCTGTTTGGTTAGTGCGTTTTGTAAAAAGTTTATTTCGAATTTTTTTATAATTAAATGAATAATTTGTGCAGCAGAATTTGTTTTTTTCTCAACAAACTAAAGATTAGTGTTCAGAGCAGAAAATACCAAAAAGATCATTTATATTTATATAACTAAAACATATCTGATCACATCAAACGAATATGTTACACATACAAAAGTCTTATGAACCTACACATACTACTACAAAGTATAATAAGAGCCCATAAAAAAGAAAAAATAACATGTTAAAATGACAAGTAAAAATATGATAATGTTAACTTTATAATGTAGCAGCATATCACGACCCATGCCACCTGCATCTGACACTCTAGAACCCTGAGTAAACCTGTCCGACTGCGATATCAAAGAAATGTGAGAACTCGAATCACCTGTGGCGTTCTCCTGTTGTCGTACTATTAAACTTTTATCATTTGTGTCCAATTGAGAGCACGTAGAAATAGTTCCACTGTCGGCCCACCTGAAGAATTTGCAGTCATCCGGTCCTTGTCCCCACCGCGGGCACCTGTAGAATTGTCGCCCATAACTATGTGTCTGTCGTGATGTAAAAAGCAATGACATTAGCCCACATCGGCACATCATTTGGCCCGGCTTGCCTGAATATCTCGAGCTCATTGTCCTACAATTAATATAAAAAACGTTGATCAGTCAAAAAACTAGAGAGAATAAAAAAAAACTCAAGAAAAAGTTATTGAATTAAAATTTTTATTAGATAAATGATTGTTGGAATCTAATTTAAAATTAAATTAGATAAATGATTTTGAGTTATTTTTTGAATCTTGATAAAGTTTTAGTTACGTTTGGAGAGTATATAGTGCTACAAGTTGTTACCATAATGCTAGTTCTTATAAGGTGAGATTATTTCAAAAACTCAAGAAAAAGTTAGTAAATAAAAATTTTCATTGATTTCTCAATGAATCGAGTAATAGTCTATTTTTGCTTAACGTATAAACTTTATATTAATCAGATGCTAGTGTTATGTTTATCGAATCCTTGTGGTTTTATTTTTAAGTTCATATAACTTTAGACAGTATAAACTTAACGATGTATTGTGCTTTGACCTTTTTCATTGAAAACTATAACATATCCGATTTGGTGTATTAAATTCTATATTAATTTTGGTGACTACTGACATCTGCATTTAATTATGTATGTTCTGACAGTGTTTGCTACAGATCACACTCGAGGAAATTAATTTTGGTGCCCATTATACAAACTACGGGCTGACACTGTTTGCTACAGACAATTCCATACTATTAAGAAGCTTCATCACCAATTGTTATGCAATTCTTTGAATGTAACTTATGTATACCTTTGAGTCACATGTATGTAAATCTTTAAGTATACTAGAAGCTTACTTTGATGCCTGTTTTTCAAAGTAAGAAATGTAAAGGTTTTTTTTTGTATTTACATTTCTTAGCTCTTTCTATTTACATATCTCTTTCAATTATATTCAGCAGCCCTGTCCTCTCCCTACAGCCACTGTTTCAATTTCCTTTTCAATTGTAAAAACAGGTTTGAACAAGACATGAACAAAGCTGTGCTGCCATTAATTGAGCCTCATTGTTGTCTGTGGAAAATATATAAGAAAATTTCCTGGAAATAGTGTTGCTGATCAGATATTTTGTAACGTTTTCTTATCATAATTTCATAACTCTTGTCAAAAAACTGAAATGACTGTTAATTCAAATACAGAAGAAGGAAATATGATGACCAGAAATTGCCAATCAACAAAATACATTCTGGTTATGAGTTTAATTTCATTACAGATTGGCCCTATGTAATAAGGTTATGAGAATGAAATTTATTCATAAAAACCATCCTTAATGAGGAACTGGATGCATGTACTAGCCCTCCCAGTCAATGCCTAAGAAATTATTATTCAGCGTGAATGACCTGGAATCTTTTCTAGAGCAGAGCATAGTAGTTCAATGATGAAAATTTACATGCATAGCACCCAATTCTACTGTACTTACATATCTAACACCTAAACATGAGAATCCTCCAAATTAAAATTTATTATTTTACATTATTACTGAGGCACAGCAATTGGTTGTGAATTACCGAGAATTTGACCGCATTGAGATGTACATACGCAGCACACAGTTCTTATGTATTTAAATATCACACTCCTAAACTTTATATTTACATACATAGCACTCGATGTTTTAAACCAATGCATGAAAAGCTGAATTTCACTTTTAAAAAGTCTTAATAATGCTATTTGAGTAAATATGAAAGTTCAGGTGTGAGATATGTACATATAGAAGAATTTTGTGATATGTATGCGTACGGCCCGATAAAAAAAAATCTAGTTTCCAACATATGCATTGATGAACTAACATGATTTGGATATCAACATTTGCTAAGCATAAAAGAGAGCAAAAAAAGATTTGCATAGAATAGAATTAATGCATCATGTAGCATGAAATGAATATGGATGAAAATTCGAAGGCATGGATGACCCCCGCCCCATGAAGACGGTCAAAATAATCTAAAAAAAACAGCAGATGAGAAAAACCGTAATTTGAACTAAGACGCCCAGGAGGATGAGGGGACGTTCAATTTCATAATCTAATACCCACAAAGTCATGATGCTTAAGCATCAAAAAATTGAGAGAGAATTGCATCACACTAGCCCAATAAGGCTCGAGACATCTGAGCACCTTTCGGGCCCCAAAATGGCTCAAGACATCTGAGCAACACAAGTATGGTGATAAATTCAAACCCAGAAACACTCTAGGGAGGCTTCAAGTTTGAATAAATAAGCATACCAAGTTGTAGCCGAAAACTGATGTATCAAAGTTTGACAATGTAATGAGCATATTCATGAAGCGACTAGCAGCCAACAGTAGGAGGGGTTTTTCATGTGAAGCAATGACCAGTAAACATAGCAATATTTTTTAACTATTCTACAAAAGCATTAATTTTTTCACAACAACAACAACAAGAACAACAAGTCTTTATCCCACTAAGTGGGGTTGGCTACATGAATCCTTTTTCTCATGGTGTCCTATTGCATTAATTTTTTCACAATCAGGTTAAATATAACTTTCAATGATATAGATTCCAGAGGACCTGAGTCAACTGAAGAAAAACAAGGTCTAGTTTGGGTTTCCTGAAACAAAAAAAGAACTATGAAATTCAGCATCTACAAGGCAAAAGCCAAATTTAAAAGTACCAAAATGCTAATTGTTCCTGATACCAGATGAAATCCTTCCCTGACTCAAACTGTTCCTTTCCCCATTGTTTGTTTCCCATGTGAAAA
>NEWO01000354.1:195476-222605 GCA_003013225.1 Phalaenopsis aphrodite | reverse complement strand
TTCTTTAACTGGTCCCATTTGTTCTTCATTTTCATTCGATCGTAATCTCTTCCAGTCATTTCTTTGAATTTAATCAAGATATTTCGCCACCCTTCTTTATTAAAAAATGTAGTGGGTCTATTTCCCACCTCAACCTTCCTTACACATAAATCACAAAAGATCATAGTAACTTCTCTATCCCACATGGCTGATGTTCCAGCCTCTTTAGCTTTACTCATTGAGTTCTGTCAGATTAATGGATAAGCACAAAATGTTTCTTTTCATGGCAAATAAATCACAAAACCAAAGAACAATTTATATATCAACCCTCTAAAAAATCACAAAGTAGTTTATATTTTTAGTTAGTGGACCAAATAACATTTATCTATATTCTAACTTGAATGGGTATTAATCTAGCTTTATAGCAAGTTCATGGGCTTACTCACAACCCTCACTACAAGGATGACCCAAAGTGGTGCTTGACATTAGTTTTCAACCTAACTCAGACAATAGTTGCATGCATTGATATGTTTTCCAAATGAACTTGCTGCATGGATTGACATTTATTGCTACACATATTACCAAAAAGTACAACTTTAGATGTCTGGCATGGTCTGCATTTGTGCTATACTCTACTAACATGCTTTTTCCTAATCATATAAAGCCTTTTAAAAGTACACATATTACCTAATCATATAAAGCCTTTTAAAATGAACCTTCGATGATATAAATTTTTGGGTCGAATAACTTATAATTTTGTTTCTTTATAATTTTATAGATGATCGTAGTTAGAGAAGTAATAGACCATTTTTTGATAAGAAAGCTTCTTGATATAACAAATGTATACCTACAATTCATCTTTTTATATGGAAAACTTAAATCATCTTCATGGCATCTAAGTGATCTAACAAAATATTAGGAAAACGAACAAGATATACCTGTAGCGAGGAAAACCAAAGAGGGCTACAGAAAAAATGAAGTAGGTGGAAAATGAGTGAAGCCCGAAGAACCACGTCGAGAAAGAAGCAGATCTGTGGATAGTTCCCGCTGCTGGACTCCGGCGATGGATTCTCCACTGCTCAATCCAGCGTCGAATGGAAAGCTTATGCGAGCGAACGGCCGGGGAGGGATCCTGCGTCGGTCGGCTTGCTGGCTGGTGGCGGGAGAACGGGCTGCGATCCCGGCGAAGATCCTAAGCCGGGGCGAAGATCCTAAGCCGGGAGAACGGGCTGCGATCCGACGAGCGGCTGCGATCTGGGCGGCTGCGATCGAGAGCGAGGGCCCTAGGTCACGGGAGAGGCGAAAGAGAGCGAGCGAGAGCGAGGGTGTCACGGGAGAGGCGAAGAAAAAAAAGGACAAGTGCGTAAATTGAAATGGTAAAACGCGGATCGCGGGGGTCAGCCCGCGATCCGCGTCTTTCACAATTTTGGAAACGCAACTTTTAATAATCTGGCGATAAGTGGGTACCAAACAGCGAGGCGGCGTTTTCGCACTTATAAGCTGTCCCAAACGGGCCCTTAAAATAAAGTCATTCAAATGTTTATGTTTTCCAAAATTAATTATCTTAATGATTTAGTGTTCATGAAAATTAAGTATATTTTAAATGACTTGACCCATGAAATTATTTTAAAAAGCTTCTCTGGTCATGGTGGACTTTCCAAAATTTCCTTAGAATCTTCTAATCAACATGCTAATTTCCATTGTTATTTTAAGAATATAATGTGCAAAAACTTGAGAAATATAGATCTCTATCTAGGGACTTCCTTTAACTTCAAAAAAATTTCAAGCCTAAATAATGTGTCAATATGCATGGAGAATCAAATAATTTAAAACATTGTTTAATTAATTAAAAAAAATATTCATCAAATGGACTTGAAATTTCTTTCATATTGTTTTCCTCTATTCACTGAGCAAGAGGGTATTTTTATTTTATTTTTTGTGATTTTTCTACAGAAAGTTATGAATTTTTTAAGTTAGGGGTATTTAAATAAATAGGAAAAAGCCCTATTCATCTATTTAAACCGCGCGTGCCACCTCAACCTATGATAGCTCTGAAGCTCCATGCGGTGCGCTTCTATTTGATGCCGCTATCCACCTCAGCACTGACTCGGTCCGTTGTTTATGTCCCGAAGCGTTAACCGGCTCAATCTCTTCCGTCCATTTGATACACGCTGATCAAACAGCTCCCCGTCATGGTCCCCGATAGAATGATCTTGTGACCATCCACACTAAAACCCTAAAATCTCAGCCTAGACTCAACCAAATCACTTCGAGTTTGATCCTATGGACTCGTTTAAGCCGGACGAACACATCCATACGGTAATCATGTAATTAAATTTAAGCCTAATTAAATGGAAAATCGAAATAAGCTCGGGAAGAGGTGAGGTTTTATACCTTTGTTTTCAGAAGTGAAGCTTCAATCAAAATGTCTTGGCATGTTCGTTGGGGTTTAAGGAGACTAGGGATTGAGTCCCTAGTCTCGGTGCAAGGCCTAGGTGTGAATTCGATCACGGTCAGATTTAGGTGTTGGTCTAAAGCTAGGGTAGAGGCTCTGTGGAAGGGGGATTTGATGGGGTTTTAGCTTCTTTCACTATTTTGAAGGTGTGGGTAAAGTTGATTTAGGTTTGGTGGACTGTGGAGGTGTATTGGATTTTGTCCTTGTTTTCAGCAAGGTTCTAAGCTTAATAAAATCAAGCTCCTGCAATGGGAATTAGAGGAGGAAAATAGTTGGAATGCACTGAGGTGATCTTAAGGAAGCTCTATGAAAAGTTTGGAGAGGCCTCTCTAAGGAAATTTTAGCACACCTCTCATGGCCGTGGAGGTGAGTTCTTATAGAAATGACCATGGGGTGGCTCTCAGGGCATAAGTTGGGGTGCATTGTGGTGCTTAGGTGGAGGGCAGAGGAGCTCCATCAATTGGTTTGGCCGAGCTGGCCTCTAGGTTTGATTTGGGTGAGGTGCCATGGGGGTGGTTCTAAATTTTCAAATTTTTTGGCCACTAGCCTGACCGGCCGGCCAGGGGGAGGTGGCTAAAAGCTCGGAGAACCCAGGGGAATATGTCACAGCAATTTAGTGCAATAATACTTAATTTTGGTAAGGATATCTTAAGAACAAGCATTTTTGGAAATAATATCCCGTGATTTCGGGGACCTTTGGTCCATGGCTTGATTTAGGAGGTTTCATGTTGTTTGAACTGGTCACTAAGTCCAACTAATGGCTGTGGTGGAGTTAATTTTGTGACTTTAGGGTGCTTAGCTCACATTTAGTGCAGGGGTCCAAGTGGGTGCAAATGACCAAATCTTCAGCTTGGTCTGGGTTAGACATGTCACTTGGCCCAAATAAATGTTGCATTTTGTGTACATGATCATAAGAAACAACTTTTGTGAAGAATGAAAGTGGTTTTGAGCTCAATTGAAGGGTCAATTTGAGGGAATTCTGAATTTTAGTCAATTTGGTCATGTTGGGCTAGGCTTGGGTCTAGCTTGGGTTAGACTTGGCCTATGTACAAATTAATTATTTTAAATTGTCAATAAGGACCCTATTAAGAGTTTTCAACATGAATTGGGTGCCAATTTGGAGGTTAAGGCAACTAATTGGGTGGAATTTGGGGACTTAGCCAAATTGGGGATAAATTTTGGAATTTTCGAATTAGGCCAAAATCAAATGGATTAGAGGCTCCACCAAGGCCAATTGATGGTTGATTTTGATGTGTAGAAATGTTTTGAATATTTTGCAACATTAATTGGGCCAATTGACTAGACTATAAGTTCAATTTTGTGAGATTAGGTCAAATGGTCAAAATTGGGGTTTTGATCTGAATCAAAATTGGGCTCAAATCATGGAACATTTAAGCTTAGATTTGGTTTAGCTTGGCCATATAAAAAGTTAATTTGAGTTTAGGATTGGATATGGGGCCAATTGAGATCAAATTGATGGACATTTGGGTTGAATTTGGGCAAATTTGGGCCCTTGAAGGCAAATTTGGGAGTTTTGGTTAAAGATGGTCAAATTGGCCAAATTAGATCATGTGGTAGTTGAGAAAGATAAAATTGGAAATATTTGGTATTTTTTTAGATTTTCTAGGAATTTTTTGATTTTTTGGGATTTTGGGCTATGGAGGGGTATTTTGATAATTTGGGGGTGGTTAAGGGCAAAAGGCCAAGATGGGTATTTTTGATTAGATTGGGTAAATAATCACCCTAAATGAGCCATGGATGAAACAAAATTTCATTTTGGGTCCTCTATGTAGTTGTCTTAGTTAAACCATAGCCTTAGGGCTGGTAGGTTTAGGGGACCATCGACATGAGTATTCCAAAAAGATCAAGAGACCTAGGCTAGAAATTTGAGTTTAGCGTTGTAAGTGAATGTGAGTGTAGATGAGTGTAGTGAGTGCTCTAGCTCCAGACCAACACCCAAGGTCAACCCTAAGATCCAACAGTCCTAAGAGATGACTCATCTTGAGTTTCTCTTATATCGACTCCACCTTCTAAGTGCTTAGAGGTTAGGACCAATATGTGGAACTTCAGGTTGAGTAGAGAAGAGTTTGAAATTTCTAATGGTGAGGGTTCCTTATCTAGTCTTCTAATAATAGTCAATAGGAAAGTCCTATGGCTAGACCTTAGGCTACTAAAGAGGAAAAACTAAACCTCAACCAAAAGTGAGGTCAATAAATGGACAATGTCCAGTAGACAAGAAGAGTCGGGATTTAGGTACCGACCTCAAAAGAGGAGAATCAGAATTTAGATATTTATTTGAAGATCTGAGAATTGAAATATAAGTATCAATTCCAAGAAGAGAGTCAAAATTGAGGTATCGACCGCGAAATGTGACAATCAGAATTTAGGTACTGATTCAAAGATGTAAGAATTGAAATGTAAGTATCAATTCCGAGAAGAGAGTCAAAATTTAGGTATCGACCTCGAAATGTGAGAATTTAAATGTAGGTATTAATTCGAAGATGTGAGAATTGAAGTGTAGGTATCAATTCCAAGATATGAGAATTCAAATGTTGGTATCAATTCCAAGATGTGAGAATTTAAATGTAGGTATCAATTCGAAGATGTGAGAATTGACATGTAGGTATCAATTCAAAGATGTGAGAATTGAAATATAGGTATCAATTCGAAGATGTGAGAATAGAAATGTAGGTATCAATTCAAAGATGTGAGAATAGAAATGTAGGTATCAATTCAACGATGTGATAGTGAGGATTTAAGTTCCGACCTCGAAAGATAAGAATTAGAATTTAGATACTGATTCAAAGATGTAAGAATTGAAATTTATAAAGAGCTTGTGGTGTTGAATTTGCAGAATTGTATCATGTGGAAAGGTTGACTTTGTTGAAGAATATTTATAGAACTTTGTGGGGTTTTGTGCAGAATACAAAGTTCCACGGGTATTGAAGAGAGTTAATGCAGATAAAGATGGTTGTGTCACGCGCACTGAAAACGAGAGAATCCACTCAATAGATTTTTATCACATCTATTTTTTCAAAATATGTCTTTCAAGTTTTAATTTTAATTGGTTGATTTTAAAAATAAATTTGTTTTGTTGTTTATTTATTGGTGATTATTTTCTTTTATATTTATTTTTTATTTATTGTTAAAAAATTTTTATTTCGTTCTTTGTTCATTCAAATTTTGAACCAACGTGTGGTTCGTGGCTTTCATCCCTCGCATAAAAAGGCAACTGACATAATGACATAATTTGAGAGAAATTTCTATTAATTTGCTCCAATAAAGATGTCATGAATCGAACACAGGTTAATGCCTCAAAAGGTACTTTATGTAGTCCATGTTGAAATACATCGAGAACATCTCATGATATGAATACATTATAGATTGAACACATCAAATACATGTCATGCTATTAAAAGAAAGTAAGTGAACCCTCTGTACCAGGTATGTTGAGCTTCTGATCAAGCAGACCTTCTAAGTCATGCTCCAGGATAAGAGTCCCCTTTGCATGTACTTTGAGGTACAACCTTCTCACAGCTCGTATGGAAGTAACTCCTCCAATTCTGGGTCCTGCTAGAATCCATATGGAATTTTACTATCATCCATCCTGTAGAAAGTCACAGACATTCTACGGTGTCGTACTCCTGGAATGCAATGTTTGACAACGTTTACACCGTTGCCCTTGAGAACAAGTACTGAATCAACTGGAAGATGAATCTCCACAGAACCTCTGAACTCACCAGAGCTGACGATATTGATTTCTTTCCCAAATAGAATATTGCTTTTGCTCAGAAATGAGACCATGCAGAAGGGCCTCATAAAATCATGATGATCAATTTGTGGGGGAATGTAATCTCCCTCTTCATAAATATTGATAATGCAACTATTGGGAATGCAAGTAGCAGGTAGAATATTCTATTTGACCATATTTTTAATCATCCATTTTATCATTGGCCATAGCGGATCTACTTGATCATGTCTGAGGATCCCAGGCAGATTCCCCTGTCTGTCATTTGTGAAGTTATAACAACAGCCACACTGGATGGTGATTCTTCCCTTCCCTCTCATTCACTTCTTTGTCTCGGAATATGTCCTTTCCATGAGAAGGCTCGCTTGACCTCTGTCTCTTAAATCAGAGATGCAGTCCAGAATGCTTCTTTCACCAGTCTCGGAGAAAACCTTGGTGTACAGATCCAGGCCTTCCAATATATTGACGAACTTTTCCAGAACTTCTTCATAGAACTCAAATTCTCTTTTATTTACTCTACTTATCTTCTAGTATTCTACCATACCAGAGGTTGACAGCTGTTGCGGGTGTTCCTTCCTTCGAGCATCGGCTGGAACCCAAACTGGTGCTGGTCAATCTGGAATATGAGACTCGGCCTCTAACGGGATGTACGACCCTGGGCTCCACGGTATGTACTGATCCGTCCCCAGCCGGACACATGGTTCATCCATTATGAAATCTAAAGTTTGAGACTTGTTGGTGCTTGAAGTGTATTCTTCTAATGTACTGAAACACTGTAGATGTAGAACATTGCAACCCAGACATTCTACAAATGCACTCGTGGCTGATGTCCCGGCCGATATTTCAACGTTGCATTTCGGGCAACCCTGGTACAAAACATCTGAAACTGGAAGTGTGTTTGAATCTATCACAAACCTTGGTTATTTTTTCATGGTGGGTAAGCTAGCAGAAGTTTCTTTCAGGTCTGGATTGTAAATGTGCCCCTCAGGAATAGGGGTGAGCAAGTTGTTGATCTCTCTTAGACGTTTGCGTTCTTATCGTAGAAAAGCTCTCTGCTTCTTGCAGCTGGCGTTCCTACCTTGTGTCTTGTGAAGCGGAGTACTTGGTAGTCTTTCGTTATTGGTGGCTATTAAGCCTCCAGCAGGTGTAGCTACCATGAAGGACAGACCTCTGGGCCTCCATCGAATCTCACTCTGTTACCACGTTCTTGCCCTTGTGTGATACGTTAACCTTAGTGGTCACTCTCAGTAGTAAAGGAAGTCCCTCTTTCTCTTTGCAGCTGACTAAATCAATTAGAGGACCTTCATAGTCCACATCAACCTGGTTGAAATCTACATTAAATTCTATGGTATTGCCTCGCGGCGCCAATTCTTCATTTAATGCCAAGTTCCAGTCATCCTGGAAAGCAAAGATCAGCCGTTGTCCCGACATTTTTCTACAGACGATAGGAAAAACGTCAGTGGGCTGAAACTTGTCATGAATAAGAACAAAACAAAGTATTTATTAAATTAAATTTAACTTTGTTTTGGGTTTGAAGAATTTTATGTGTGAGTTTTATTTAATTAAAAGTAGAAAGAAGAAAATTTAAAGTTTGAAATATTTTTCTTTTCATAATTTTCATTATATTGAGGTTAATTACAAAATTTGGACCCGGTCATAGACATTTGGCCACATAAATAACCATAAATTAATCAAAGCTTCCAAAGTTTCAAAGCAAGCAAAGGCAAGTGGCATCAAGTTGCGTAATAGGTTTTCAGATATCGTCCGTTTATTGGTAACATGGGTCTTTCACCTTGGAAGTCCACTAACTGGTAGGCTTCTCCTGTATAAAAATTTTCAATGACAGATGGTCCCTCCCAAGTTGGCTCAAATTTTCCACCTATTTTGCGACATGCAAGAATAGGTCTTTTGAGCACAAGTACGAGGTCGCCAACTTTGAATGTCCTTGGGCGAACCAATTTGTCATGGGCTTGTACCGTCTTTGCCTGGTAAAGCACCAAATGTTGTTGTTCTTCTAGTTGTTTTCCCTCGAGACTCTCTAGTTCTTCAAGTCTGAGTTTTGCGCTTTCTTCCATTGTGAGTTGGTTAGCAACGGCGATTCTGAGAGACGGTGTTTGGACTTCTAGGGGTAGCACGACCTCGGTCCCATATACGAGCATATAGGGTGTACACTGAGTGGGAGTCCTGAAAGTCGTCTGGTAGGCTCACAAGGCTTCTAATAGTTTTTTGTGCCAATCCCTTTTGTTTTCATCCAGTATTTTCTTCAAAATTTGTACCAGTGTTTTGTTGAAAGCCTCAACCAAACCATTTGCTTTGGGACAGTAAATCATTGAGTATCTCTAATCTATCCCGTGTCTTCTGAGAAAATTGTTGATCTTTGTACTTCTGAAAGCTATCCCATTATCAAAAATTATTCTTCACGGTACTCCAAAATGGTGGAAGATTTGGCTTTTGAAAAATTGAAGGACGTATTGTGTCGTAACCTCACGTAACGGTACTGCCTCTGCTCATTTGGAGAAGTAATCTATAGCGGCAAGTATGAACCTGTGTCCTTTTGAAGATGGAGGGTCTATCGAACCTATTATGTCCGTGCCCCAAAACTCGAATTGAGACGAGGCAACGGTTGGGTGTAGCACATTTGGAGGCTGGTGTAAGACCACCCCATGCACTTGGCATTGGTGACATTTTCTGGCTGTATCCATGCAATCAGACATCATTGCTAATAAATAATACCCGATTCTTTTGATCTTCATTTTCATTTTCAGTTTTGACTGGTGAGCGCCACACAATCTGGCATGTACCTCTTAAACAATATTTTGTGCTTCAGCTCTACTGAAACACCGTAGCCACATCTGGTCGAATGATCTTCTGTAGAGAACATTTCCCATCAAAGTGTAAGACATAGCCCTTTTTGTGATGTGGTGCGCCTCAGACTTATCTTCTGACAGCTTTCCAGCATGCAAATGTTCTATTAATGGCTTGCGCTAGTGTTCATTGATTTTTACAACTATATTTATTGTTTCTTCTTTTCTAAGCTTGTGTAGAGTTTCGAAGTCGATTCGAGACAACACTCGTCTTCCTTGCACTGTGACTTCAATGGAATCCTCCGTGGGATACGCCATTTCCTTATCGAGTTTTGCTAAAGTGTCGGCATGGGCATTATCTCCCCTAGGAATCTGGTACAAAGTCACATCGGGAATCTACTCCAGAAGCATCATCGTGTACCGATGGTTTTCTGCTAATCTTGGTTTCAGAATTCTGTATTGTCTAGTGACTTGCTGAATGACGAGTTTGGAGTCACTGTAGATGGAAATGATTGTTATATCCATTGAGATTGCCATTTCCAATCCAGTGATTAAAGCTTCATATTATGCTTCATTGTTGAAGCACAGCTCTGTCAGGTGGTATGAGAACGTCAACATACCCTTATCTGGCGTGATAAAGATCAAACCAATTCCTGCTTCGCCTGGCATAACTGTGCATGACGTTTTATCTTTTCTAGCTAGTGAAGCACCATCGAAGTACATTTCGCAGCGTTGCGCATTGGAGAATTCCATTTGTAGCATTTGCCATCTGGTAACTCGTCGTTGAGAGAGGACCCAGCTGGTAGTGGGTGCGCAGCGAGAAAGTCTGCTAGTATCTGTCTCTTGATTGCACGGAGGGGAATAAAAGTTATATCAAATTGCAATAAAATTATCGACCACCTCACTAGACGTCTAGAGAGTGTTGGTCGAGTCATTGAATATTGCAATGGATTAACTTTAGAGATTAGCGTAATCTTATGATAAAGTATGTAATGTCTAAGCTTTTGGGAGGCAAAAATTAACGCTAGAAAATGCTTTTTAATAGGTTGATACCTTATCTTCATTGGTATTAGATGACGACTCAAGTAGTAGACTGCATTTTCTTTACCCTCATCATTGACTTGGGCTAAGAGGGCTCCGAGAGAGTCATCTAAGGCCGCGGTATAAAGTATCAGAGGTTTTCTTGGGATAGGGCTGCCAAGACATGAGGTGTCATTAAATATTTTTTAACGTCCTTGAAAGCCCACTGAAATTTCTCTTCCCAAATGAATTTGACATCCTTTTTAATTAATGCCAAGAAAGGCTGACACCTACCTTAGAGATTAGAAATAAAGCATCTCAGATATGCCAACTTCCCGAGGAAGGAACATAGTTGTTTCAAGGTTTTAGAGAGAGGAATTTCCAAGATAGCCTTATTCTTATCCGGGTTGATCTCGATTCCGCGATGACGGACAATGAATCCCAGAAATTTCACGGAGGTAACGCTAAAGGTGCAGGTTAAGGGATTAATTTTAAGGTCATATCATTGTAACCATTCAAACACGATCCTCAAATCGTACAAATGGTTTATTTTTTGTTTACTTTTGATGACCAAATCATCCATGTAGCATTCTACTTGGTTGTGAATGAGGTTGTCAAAAATCTTCGTCATTGCGCTCTGATATGTTGCTCCGGCGTTCTTTAGGCCGAATGACATCACTATGTAGCAGAAAATTACAATCGGTGTTCTGAAGGCTGTAAGCGTTGCATCCTTGGGAGCCATCTTGATTTGGTTGTATCCCGACGATCCGTCTATGAAGGAGAAAATTTCATGTGTTGAAGCAATATCCACCATCATCTCTGGTATAGGTAGTGGAAACTCGTCTTTCGGACATGCCTTGTTCAAATCTCTGAAATCAACAGAAATGTGGATTTGTTCATTTTTCTTAATAGGTACGATGTTAGCTAACCACGTGGGGTACTGTTCTTCATTTACAAAGTTGGCCTCTATCAAATTCTTCACCTTGGCGATGACTTGTTGTTCTATCTCGAGACGCATTCTCCTGGGAGCTTATTTTACTAGGGTTATATTCTTGTCCACCTCGAGTTTATGGACTGTAACTTCCGCGAACAATCCTGGCATTTCATCGTAGCTCCATGGGAAACAATCTTTAAATTCTGTTAATAGTTTGACCAATTCTGCAGATTCCTCATCATTAAGTAGAGAACTTATAAATGTAGGTCGGGGTTGTTCTTCAGTCCTAAGGTTAATCTCTTTCAATTCATCAACAGTAGATTTAATTTCTTCCTGAAATTTTGGGTCAGTAAAGTCATCATTTATATCAAGGAAATCCTCATCTGACTCAACAGCAACAATCATGCAAAATTTAGAATCATCGTCTGGTCCGACTGTACCAAATCCAAGACCCTCTTTTGAATTTGGAGTTCGACTTTACCATTCCATAGTTTTTCAAAAAGTTGAAATTTATCTTTTGGCATTTGTTTTGTTAAGTGTCCCTCTTGAATTAACTTTTGAACACAAGGCGAGAAGTAACTAAAAGGCAATTCCATTAGTTTGTTAGAATCATCGTCCAAATTAACATGTTTTTCAACACACCTATTGAGGGGTCCGACCCCACAAGAAAATTCAAAGAGTTTTTAATGGCCTTCTGAACCCCACTGTTCAAAGATGGTTGAACAGCTAGTCCTGAAGTCTGAGGAGTTAGTTGTACTTTCCCAAGATAGAAATTGGTAAAGTATGCCAACAGAAGAAGGGTGATTTGGTTCAAGAGGGACATGGACACAATGCCAATGTGTGAAGATAATATTTCTTGATTGAAATGGAAAGAAAAGCTCATCCCCGGCGCAGTCGCCAGAAGCCGTCGGTGTTATTTTTGGTTTGTGGGGTTACCCGTAAGAAGCTGTCGGTCACCAGAATCGAAATACCATCGCTCGCTTTGGAAGGACATTTTAATTTACATATATATTTAGTTTTAGAAAAAAATATGAAATCAAACAGACCCCATATTTTTCATAGTTTAAATGAAAGAAAGCTTTACCTCAAACTCTGTATTTATCCCAAAGGATAAACACAAGACTTGAGGATGAGGTTTGATCAAATAAACTAAGGAATATATGACATCTGTTTGTTCTGCGAAACCTTTATTTTTGTCGAAAAGTTCCCCTATTTAATATAAAGAATTAAAGAGGGTTTATATTAAGCTTGGTTCGAACATGCTTCCTATAAGGGCAAGCCCCTATAGTTAATTACATCTTAAATGACTAAAGCCACCTAAGAAGACTCTCGATAAAAATAATTGAATATTATCTTCAAGGAATTTCAAAAGGTTGGACTCTTCAATGAGATCGGACGTAGAGGTGTGAAAGGGGATTGGTTCAAATTTAGAACATTCAATTGTGGAGTCCAAAAGAAGAAGAACTAGGGGATGTCATGGATCTAGAGGAGAACATCAGTGACTTCCCAAGCTATTCTAATGTTTGGCTTCAATTTTGAGGAGAAAAATTTATGTGTTTCATTCTGCCAATTATATTAGTTAAGGTCTTACATTCGTCTGAAACAATCACACAAATAGCCTGGAAGATGTCAGGGTTTAGGTCGTGATAAACGACAACCTCGGAATTCTTACTCGAGTTAGGGCCTATATTGTATAGCAGAGCTATACAAAGGCCTAAAGATAAGGTGAGGATTTACGTTGCATAGGCAAGCAACCTCGAAGTCCTATGGCATTCTTGTTTAAGTATAAGGAAATAGGATTGGTTTAGGTGGGGAAGACAGGTTTTGCTATTGAAGATGGTCGTGCTGCCCACAATGCTAGCTCCAAGCTCCTCGCCGCGACGTGTTTGAGTTTTCTAGTGTGTCAAGTTATAATATCAAATCAGGTGGCCCTATGGTTGAAGTTCTTTAAATTTTATGAGGGCATATTAAAGTTGATTTGAGCGACACCGGTTAGGATCCTATGGTTCCCTCGTTCTGACGCCACTATTTTCTATTGGATTCACTTAGTCCAAACGAATTTAATAAACTCAAATTAATGAGTTCCATAATTTCATTTAAACTGTGGGAAGACTCGTCAGCAACCGTAGGTTACCTCCTCTGAGGGATTCCTGATCATCCGATAGAGACGTTTTAATTTTGTTGCAATTGTAGTTTTGTGTGATGTTTGTGTTTAAATTTTGAGTTGTTTTATATTTTTGCTTTGGTTTTGGTTTTGTGACTATCCTGATAGTTTTAGTTTTCATGCAGAGTGGGGTCGTTGTTAGCATGCAAATTTGCAGGTATAAAAATATAGTATGTATAACAAAGTATGAAAGTACAAGAAAGACAACGCTGAAAATTGTAAAATGCGTACTGACGACTCTTCTCGTTCCACCACCTGAAACTCAAAAAGCATGTAAGGCGGTTTATATGAAATAGAGAAGTAAAATTTTGGTAGTTTTCCTAACCCTATGTCATATCTTGTTGGGTCCTTAGGAGTTTAATTAGGGATGATTTTGTTAAGCAAAACATCTTAAGTTTAATAGATCTCCGAGGTATCCAACAGATCTAGAGAGAGAAGCAGGTCCGTGCTACTCTCTCGCTGCCTGGTGGAATATTCTGAGTTCTTTTAAACATATTATGTTTCTTAATAAGTCATCCTGTAAATACCCTTATTGCTCTGTGAACCTTGATGTCTCAATTATCCCTAAGAATAGGATATTATCACTTGTGATTCAATTTAAGAAATATGTGGGTGAAGACTCTTAAAGAGGCAAGTTAGTGTTGTTAGAACACTTAACCAAATTTTAATTGGGCTTGTATTGTTTGAAAGATGTTTTGATTTTTAATGATATTTACTTTTCTAATCCTCATTTAAATGAAACTTGATTTAGCCTAAGTCACTACTAAGCCCTTAAAACTTAGGTGAGTGTTTTAATTAGCTTTGAAAAGATTAAGCTTTAGGTGGTCATAATTCATGATATGAATTTTGTTTGACCATCAAAATAAGAGTATTAAATTGATTAATTATTTACTTCAAAAGTCATACCCCTAAGTCATAGATTCAATTTTATTTTAATAAACTTCCAAATTTTTAATAATTTAGACATCTATTTACTTATCTTTTTCAATTAAGAATGTGAGATTGGTTTCTACCAATTAACCCCTTATGTTTCAAACATCAAATAAATTGATTAGGATCAGAGGTTACCCATTTCCCTCCTTAAATAAAGCTTAATCATTAATTAAGGCTAATTTTCCAAAATTACACATTTGCCCCTACGACTCTATCACTTCATAATATCTCAAATTCAATTCAAATGACTTTGGAATTTTTATCCTACCTCATTCATGGGTCAATTAAGACATCAAAGGAGAAAATGTGATTTTTCAAATTTTAATTTATATTATATAATTATTTTCATACAAAAATTGGATTTTTCAAAGAAATTTCCTAACTTGACCAAGGTAAATCCTAATCCCTTTAAATTCTTACTCGAGCTAATTTTAGACCAGAGAAGCCTTTGGACCAAATTTCATGATTTTTTGAATTTTATTTAAATTATTACAATTATTTTAAATTATGGGGTATTTATTAAATATAAAATATTTTAAATGGAGAAAATTAAGTTTTGTACTTTTCAAAAGTCTCCCTGAGGTCAGAGAACTTAGAGGAGAAGACTTTATATTTTTCTAAATTTTATTTGATTTATTGGATTATTTTAATTAAAACTGATTTTTAGCCTTTAAAAATTCATTTTTAAGTTTTAAAATTCAATATCTTTATGTAGAAAATTAGGAAAGACATTCTAATTATTTAGGGAGTTTTAGAATATTTCCATGAGTTTTATTATTTTTGTGATTTTTAGAAATTTTTAATTATTTAAATATTAAAAATAAGCTAAAAATCAAGTTTTTATTTTAAATATCATTTTATTTTTAGAAAATACCCTTGATCACAGAGAGCTCAAAAAATAAGTTTTTATAAATTTTTGAGTCATATTTTGATTTTTTAAAAATCATTTAAATGCCAAAAATGATGTTTATCTTTACAAATCAACTTAGGTTATTAAATGAACTCAAAATATTATGAAATTTTTATAATGAGTTCTTTGGATCCTAAACCATAGTGGAGATATAAAATCAAGTCATTTAAATATTTATATTTTCCAAATCTAATTATCTTAATGATTTAGTGTTCATGAAAATTAAGTATATTTTAAATGACTTGACCCATGAAATTATTTTCAAAAGCTTCTCTGGTCATGGTGGATTTTCCAAAATTTCCTTGGAATATTCTAATCAACATGCTAATTTTCATGGCTATTTTAAGGAAATAATGTGCAAAAACTTGAAAAATATAGATTTATGTATAGGGACTTCCTCTGACTTTGAAAAAATTGAAGTATATTTCCCTTAACATAGGCTACAACAATCCAAAATTTCAAGCCAAGGTGATGTGTCAATATGGATGGAGAATCAAATAATTTAAAATAGTGTTTAATTAATTAAAAATAAAATATGCATCAAATGGTCTTGAAATTTATTCCACATTGTTCTGCTTTATTCACTAAGCAAGAGGGCTTTTTAATTTTATTTTTGTGATTTTTCTTCACAAAGTCATGAATTTTCTAAGTTAGGGGTATTTAAATAAATAGGAAAAAGCCCTATTTATCTACTTAAACCGTGCATGCCACCTCAACCTACGAGGCTCCAAAGCTCCACGTGGCACGTTTCCATTTGACGCCGCCATCCACCTCAGCGTTGACTAGGTTTGTTGTTTATGTCCCAAAGCGTTATTTGCCTCGATATCCTCCGTCTATTTGATACATGCTCGATCAAACGACTCCCTGTCATCATCCCCGATAGAATGATCTCGTGACCGTCCACACTAAAACCCTAAGATCTCAGCCCAGACTCACCCAAATCACTTCGAGTTTGATCTTATGGACTCGTCTAAGCGAGACAAACACATCCATATGGTAATCATGCAATTAAATTAATCCTAATTAAACGGAGAATCGAAATAAGCTCGAGATGAGGTGAGGTTTTATACCTTTGATCTGAGAAGTGAAGCTTCAATCAAAGGGTCTTGGTACGTTCGTTGGGGTCTGAGGAGACAAGGGCTTAAGTCCTTGGTCTCGGTGTAAGGCCTAGGTGTGAATTCAATCACGACAGGATTTGGGTCTTCGTCTAGAGCTATGGTAGAGGCTCTATGGAAGGGGGATTTAATGGGGCTTTAGCTTCTTTCACTATTGTGAAGGTGTGGGTTGAGTTGATTTGGGTTTGGTGGACTGTGGAGGTGTGTTGGATTCTGTCCTGGTTTTCAGCAAGGTTCCAATCTCAAAATTGAGCTCTGACAATGAGAAATGGTGGGGGAAAATGGTTGGAATGCATTGAGGGGATCTTAGGGAAGCTTTGTGAGAGGTTTGGAGAGGCCTCTCTAAGGAAATTTCAGCACACCTCCCATAGCCGTGGAGGTGAGTTTTTATAAAATGGCCATGAGGTGGCTCTCAGGGCATAAATTTGGGTGCATTGTGGTGCTTAGGTGGTGGGCAGTGGAGCTCCATCAATTGGTTTGGCTCAGCTGACCTCTAGGTCTGACTTGGGTGAGGTTTCAAGGGGGTGGTTCTTAGTTTTTTAGCTTTTCTGGCCACTAGGCTGGCTGGCCAGCTAGGGGGAGGTTGCTAGGAGCTCAGGGAACCCAGGGCAATATGTCACAGCAATTTAGTGCAATAATACCTAATTTTGGAAAGGATATCATAAGCACATGCATTTTTGGAAATAATATCCCTTGATTTGGGGGACCTTTTGTCCATGGCTTGATTTAGGTTGTTTCATGGTGTTTAAACTGGTCACTAAGTCTAACTAATGGTTGTGGTGGAGTTAATTTGGTGACTTTGGGGTGGTTAGGTCACATTTAGTGCATGGGTCCAAGTGGGAGCAAATGACCAAATCTTGGGCTTGGGCTAGGTTAGTCATGTCAATTGGCTCAGATAAATGTTTAATTTGGTGAATATGATCATAAGGAACAACTTTGGTGAAGAATGGAAGTGGTTTTGAGCTCAATTGAAGGGCCAATTTGAGGGAATTTTGAGTTTTAGTCAATTTGGTCATGTTGGTCTATGCTTGGGTCTAGCTTGGGTTAGCCTTGGTCTATGTCCAAATTTATTATTTTAAATGTTCAATAGGGACCCTATGAAGATTTTTAAACATGAATTGGGTGCTTATTTGGAGGTTAAGGCAACCAATTGGGTGGAATCTGGGGACTTAGCCAATTTAGGGCTAAATTTGGGAATTTTGGATTTAGGCAAAAATTAAATAGATTTGAGGCTCCACCAAGGCCACTCGATGGTTGACTTTGATGTTTAGGAATGTTTTGAAGATTTTGCAACATTAATTGGGCCAATTGACTAGACTATAGGTTCAATTTGGTGAGATTATGTCATATGGTCAAAATTTGGGTTTTAATCTAAATCAAATTGGGCTCAAATCATGGACCAATTAAGGTTGGATTAGGTTTATCTTGGCCATATTAAAAGTTAATTTGAGTTTAGGAAAGGAATTGGGGCCAATTGACATCAAATTGATGGACATTTGGGTTGAATTTGGGAAATTTGGGCCCTTGAAGGCAACTTTGGGGATTTTGGTTAAAGATGGTAAATTGGTCAAACTCGGTCACGTGGTAGTTAAAAAAATGAAATTGGAAATATTTGGGATTTATTGAAATTTTCTAGGAATTTTTGAAATTTTTGGGATTTTGGGCTATGGGGGGGCATTTTGGTAATTTGGGGGTGTTTAGGGTCAAAAAGCCAAGATGGATATTTTTTATTGGATTGGGTGATTAATCACCGTAAATGAGCCACGGACCAAAGGAAATCCCATTTTGAGTCCTCTATGTAGTGGTCTTAGTTAAACCACAGCCCTAGGGCTGGTAGGTTTAGGGGACCATCTACATGAGTATCCCAAAAAAATCAAGGGACCTAAGCTAGAAATTTGAGTTTAGGGCTGTAAGTGAATGTGAGTGTAGATGAGTTTAGTGAGTGCCCTAGCTCCAGACCAACACCCAGAGTCAACCCTAAGGTCCAACAATCCTATGGGTGACTCATCTTGAGTTTCTCTTATAGTGACCCCACCTACTAAGTTCATAGAGGTTAAGACCAATATGTGGAACTTCAAGTTGAGTAGAGAAGAGTTTGAAATTTCTAATGGTGAGGGCTCCTTGTCTAGTCTTCTAAGAATAGTTAATAAGAAAGTCATATGGCTAGACCTTAGGCTACTAAAGAGGAAAAATTAAACCTCGACCAAAAGTGAGGTCAACAACTGGACAATGTCCAGTAGACCTTGGAGCAGCGGTGGTAACAAAATCAGTGGCAGTCACGGTAGTATCAACTCAACTCCCCAGAAAAAATCTAATGGGAATACAAGCTAACAAAAAGTATACCGGTCATTGAGACTGTCAGGTAGCTTTGAAAGTAGTATCTATTTCTTCATCCAAGGAGGCACCACTCATCCCACTCGCTTAAGTAGTTCAACCACTGAACATCCTTCTTTAACAGCCAACCTCTAGAATATTGTACTGACTTTAGTAATACGAGTGGGTTTCTCATTCTCCACATCATGATCATGAAGTAACGGTAAGGCAACAACAATTTTCTGAATACTTTCAGACCCATTAATGTCCAACAATCGGTGGAACCTGCTCTCTAGCAGTAGCGGAGAGGTCTCAAGCAAACAATTTCCTCCAAGTGAGGAAACTAATCAATAAGTAACTTTTCCAAATTTTGGCTTTAGTAGCCTTCCAAATCTTATTACTGCGGTTTCTTTTTGAAGATGTAGTTAACGACGTAGAATTCAAGCTAGATCTGATTTCAAATACCGATAGCGGTTCGTTAAATCCCTTAGTTGTATCTTCCACAATCATAACCTCCTTTCCTTCAGCAGAAGAGGGAACAATAGACTTAACAGGTGATGAGACAGTAACAGTATTCACCTTCTTATAGGAAGAGAAATCTTGAGGGCAGTTTAGGTTGAAATCTAAAGACTGCTCCTGTACTTTACGGATGACAACTTTCATTATGACAAACAAGGATTTTTTTAGCACAACTTTGAGTTCATTGAATCTAACTCCAAACTTAATGGTTGGAGTGACATTGCCAACATCGTGTATAGATGGCAGGTTGCAGGAGAAAATGAGCGTTGGGAATGCCATTGTAGCAGCTTCAAAACAAAAGCTTTGGGGTTAGTTATTTGGCCAATACCATGTCCTTCTAATGCGAACACTAAAAATTAACAAATACCATCCTGTAGAATGGGCAAGTCTTAATTTAATTTTTTTAGTTGGTGAAGACTTTAAAATTTAATAAAATAAATTAAAAGTAGAGAAATTTAATTAATTAAAAGGTTCAAACTAACCAAGTTTGCAATAATTTTATTTAATTTGCAAAGTAGCAAACCATATCCCAAAGACACAAGGAGAAGAGTAAAGTTTAGGTCCCAGTGTGGCACCAACTTAATAATGCACAACGCCTAGGTGGAACTAATCCACCAACACACCTAGTTGGGGTCCAACCCCACACAAAGACAAAAATCCTAATGAACTCCTGAACCTCTGTTCAAAGGTGATTGAATAGACGGTCCCGAAGTCAAAAAGAGTTGACCGTACTTACCCCAGAAAGAAATGGGTGAAACATGCCAACAAAAAAGGGTAATCTGGTGCATAAGAGACATGGACACATTACCAAAGTTTGAAAACATGATTCCTTAATTTAAATGGAAAGATAAACTATTCCCCAAAGAAGTCACCAGAAACTGTCGGTCGCCAAATTGGAAATTGTGGGTTGTCGGGATATGAATCCTGATGCTGAGTTTAATTTAATTTATATATATATATATATATAATTTAGGAAAAGTAAATTTTATGTTTTAAAAAAACAAGACCGAACCAATCTCATATTCTTGAAAGTTTAAATAAACGAGCCTAACATCGCAAGCAACGCGCCTATCTTGAAGGGTAGACACACTACTTATTGGTGAGGCTTGGTTAAATAAACTAAAGAATTTATAACATCCATTTAAGTCTGCAAAAAACCATTTTTTATATTGACCAACAACTTTCCCTATTTAACATGAAGAATTAGATAGATTTTATTTTATGTTGGGTTCTTAAAAGTTTCCTACAAGAGTAAGCCCTTATTGTTAATTACATCATAAATAACTCAAGAAAACTCTGAATAAAAATCAAGGGATATTGTCTTTAAGAATTGAAAGGGACTGGACTTTTTAATAGATCAGACAAATAGGTGTGAAAGTGAAATGACTCAAACTTGGTACAATTTATTTTGGAATCCATAGGAAGAAGAACTAGGGGGTGTCATGGATCGTGAGGAGAACCACAGTGACTTCCTAAGTTATCCTATTGTTTGGCTTCATTTTTGGAGAGAAAGTATTAAGTATTTCATCCTGCCAATCTTTTTTATTAATTAGGGCTTACATCTATGCGAGATAGTCACACAAATAGCCTGGAAGATATGAGAATTTAGTTCATGACATACGGCAATCATGAAATCCTCAAACGAGTCAGGGCTTAAATTGGACAACATGATTGTGCAAAGGCCTAAAGAAAGAGTCGAGGATTCATGCCACACTAGTCAGACAACCTCAAAATCCTATGGCTTCCTATTGAATTCGAAGAAAAGATGTGTTGTTGTAGATCCTCATATTGTTGCAGATTGTTGCTGATCCCGGTGAAATATAATTGTGTTAAATTTATAAAGTTGACTCTAGTTTACAACGGTGCCAAAAAACATGATGTGGTATTTTAGTAATAATAACGTTAACCACTTAAGATTGGGATTCTATGAAAGTATACGTCTTATTATCAAGTAATATAAGACTTTCTGTTTAAGTCCCAAATATCAATCCCACGAGGAAGGTTTAAATTTGAAATGATAAATTAACTAGAAAATTCACAGAAATCAAACACAGTTACTGTCATCAAGTTTGAATGTGCAAGATACTAACAAAAAAAATTATTAACTATTAGAAAAGCTTAAATGTATAGTTTAAAAATTGTAACTACTAAACTATGTTTACGTGATGAAGTTTTCTTAAATGAAAAAGCATATTTCCCACTACAACAAACTTTTTTGACGAAGTGAGAAGAGATAAATGGTTTAAATTTGTATTTTGCCAAAGAGGAACAATTTTAACTTTCTACTCTGATTCAGTGTTATAGAAAATCATTGGCTAATCTTAGGTTTAGTCTTGAATTCGTTGCTAAGCTGGGAGGATAGTGGCTCCCACTCTAGAGCTCCCACTTCCCTTCACTTGAAGGCTAACTCTCACTTTAGTTTTTAAAAACTAAGATCAAATTGTGGATATTTTGTCTGTCACCCTAAAAATCTCTAATTCTACATCCAACAAAGTGTATTTCCCTATTTATTTGCATTTAATTCCATGAACGAAATACTTCTTGATGGACTTAAATGTGATTCTTACTCTATTGTAATACTCATACTCCATTTCCTGGATTATATGTTTCATAAAAATTCAATTAGCTAGATCGAAAAGTAAATTAAGAGTGGAGTTGAAAAACCATCACAATTTATTATAAATTTTAACATTGGCACATCTAAATTATCTCTTCATTTCACCATATCTCGAAGTAGGGAGAAAGATAAAGGAAACCACTCAGACTTCATGAAAATGATACAACAAAACATAAATTTCTTATATAAAAGAAAGTTCATACAATAATAATAAACAACCAACATTTTTCTGAAACTCTTTCTTATAGCAAATCCCTTGTAGCCTCTCTTAGAAAATGTAGAAAGATAAATTCTCTCACTTATCCTCCTCTTCAACACTTCTTAGAGAAGAATTCAGACTTAAACTCGCCACAAAAACTCAAAACTATAAAGACAATAACTAGCTAATGGCATTGAATGGTGTGGAAGGTAGGCGTGCAAAGAGGAAAACTGAGTGAGTAAAAGAACGTGAAATGGTGTGAAGGGGGTTGGTTTCTGATCAAATTTTGGCCCTAAATAGGCTTATGGTCGGTTCTCCAATAGGTTCATCCAAAAACTCTTCAAAAAGTGTACAAATTCATCGAATCTTCAAGAAATTGGGTCTGCACCAACATTGGGGCACCGTCGGCGACCATTCTGACGTCGTTGGCACCAGCGCTAGAGGACATTTAATTAATCTGTCTTCTCTGTTAAACAGTGCCGTCGACGCTGTACTATTTTTTTAAATTCTCCATTTTGACTCCAAATCTCATCATTTTTGTTTCCATTAAAGTGCATTATCACAAAAAATATGAGTAAAATTTGGGTCTAAAAATGCATATATTTTTTGTGTATCAAAATTCCTTAATCATAAATGTTACTTGTCTTCAAGTAACTCCTTTGCTACATAAAAATATGACTCTTGGTAAAGATTTTAACTTCTAGATTTTCATATCTTAGTTCACTAAAGATAATTGTATAACTGAAGAAAAATTTAAAATAACTCCAGTTAATTCTTAAGGTATAAGAATATTTAGGAGTCAAGTTTAGGATTTTTGATTCTCTGTTCTTTTCAAGGAAAATTACAAATTATTCATATTAAAGCCACTTAGAGTATCAATATGAAAAAGAACTTCATGAAACTTTACTAATAAATATGCTAATACTGAAACATAAGTTTAGAAAATGTAGTAGTCAAGCCTTCTTCTTTAAGTTGATTCAGGTGAAGCCAATTTTTAAATAGGCATCACCTCAATCTTCTCCTCACATCTTTCTTCTTTTCTTTTCTGTTTTTTTTTTCTTTTTCATTTTTTTTGGGATCATTCTCAATCATTTTTCTTTTCTTTCTTTTTCTTTTTTTCATGTGAGGATTACAATATTTGGATAGCCTATCATGATTTTGAACTTCAATATCCTCTTCTTAAGTTAAAAACTTTTCACATTCCTTCACTTTATATATTTATATTAGCTTTAAAGATTTTTCATAAGGTTTTAATCTTTTCTTCTTACATGAATTTCTAAGATTTTTAATACTTCAAAAATACAAATTCCTTTACATAAAATAGAAAAACATAGTCATATTCTATCATAACAAATATGTTAATCTCTAAAATTAACCTTTATTATTTAAAAATTTTTACTTAAGCTTACTACATATTTTGAAAGATAAATATGGTTATCTCTAAAGTTACACTCTAATACCAAAAGTCATGTTATAAAATTTTTCTAAACATATTTTGAAAATATAAGTAATTGAGGACAAAAAAAATTAATTTTCTTTTCTTTTTAAAAAAAAATTTTTTTCCCCCCCCCCCCCCACAGTTAAACTTTCAAAAGAATTTAAATAAAAAACTGAAAAATAAAGGGTGAAAGAACACATTTAATACATAAAGAAAAGACATACTTGTTGAAGGTTTTGATTTGAAACTTAACTTTGAAATATTTTAGGTGCTAATATGAAAAGCTACAATACCTAAAAAATTAAATAACACATAATACATATAAAAATTTGTTGAGAAGGAGTTAACTACAAATACATCAAATAAAGTACTAAAAACTATTAACTTCCAATAATTTCATAAATCTATAGTTCATAATACAACATACAATTAAAATAAGGTATCACAGTCCACAAACAATTAGTCTAAACAAAAAAAGTACAACTAAACATAAAAATAAAAAAAATTCCAATCATTGCCTTCTTCTTCTTCTTCTTCCACATCCAAATTTTAATGTTGATATGGAGTAAAAATAGGCTGAGTAGGAACTGAACTGAGTGATCACCCTTCATATATTTGACCATTGCATCATCATAAGCAGCATCATATTCGTACTTTTGTCTTATCAAATCCTCATTGTGAGCATGTCTGGCTTCCATATTTTCCATTCTACTATCCAGCCTTATGATATCTCCTTGTTGCTTAATCATCTATTCCATAAGTTCTTAGATAGAAGGGGTACTAGAAGAACTTGAACTAAAAGGAATATCCCTAGTCCTACTTCAAGATCAACATCCAACATGAGATTCATAAGTCTTTATATTGGCAAGCCCAATAGGTTTTAAAGGTTCAATCCTCTCCTCATCTGAGTAATAGCATGATGAGGAGATTCATAAGTCTATAATCAATGCATGGTGAGTGTGAAGATGATAAGTCTATAATCAACTCCTGCCTATTCATGTAGTGTGAAGATCAGTGCATGGTGAGTGAAACCACCAGTGGTCTCCCCCAAAGCAATAGATCGTGTGTTCTTTTAAAAAATAGAGCCTACATGTGTCCTCATCGCCTTCTGGATACAGAAGTTCAAGATGGCTCTATCCTTTGTTACCTCACTATGATGGTTTATTGGTATCATTCTTCCAGAATTAAAGTAGTGACAGGTCTTAGGTACTATATTTAACATAGAAAGGGAAAAGCTTACCTTAACATCATTCTTCACTTTCTAAGTTCCACTTCTATTAGTAAGAAAAAAAATAACTTCATCCAAGGCATCATTCATAGAAGAAAATGATTTGTATTGGCAGCTGTACACATCTTCTAACTGATAAAATTCATTAATTGTCATTGGAGGAAACTCCACCATTTTCCCTCGAACAAAGACATAATCTTCAGTACTCTCCTTGAAATTGGCATAGAATTGCATCACTACATTAATAATTGCCTCGACAGTAATGTAGCAAAAATTCTCCCACTGCCTAACATTGATTAATATTTCAACTTCTCTGCCCGGCTTTTTAGATTCTCGATCCGCAATCACTTTTTTAGTTGTAAGTAGACTATTCAAGTAAATGTTGGCCTTCTAGTTGACAAACCTTTGATCATCAAAATTTACTTTCCTCTTTCATTTGCTCATTGTAAGTGCCATGCAAAATCTAAGAAAATTTGATAAAATCAAAATTAAATCCCAAAAATTCCAAAAAATCATTGGAATAATTTAAACTTTAATATATTAAATTAGAGTTCTTCACCAAAAGATTTTCTCAAAAACTTCCAAAGTAAATCTCAAAATTTTGGATCTTAGCAATGTAGGATAAATCCTTGGTGAAAATAAAAAATTTTGAGTTCAAAGTGTAGCTCTTACCTAAAGAAGATGAAATCTAAAGTTTGTTTGCCTTAAAATTGCCTCAAATCTGAGCAATAATAAGCCCTAGGTGCAAAAACTGGAGGTTGAAGTTGACTCCAAGGTTAAAAATGGCATTTTACAGTGCAAATTGCAAATTTAAGGGTGTTTGGGTCAGTTCGGGTTAAGGGTGCTGTAGGCGCCCATGTGTCACCCTTAGCAGCAGTGGCCAAAAAATTCATATTTCGATTTTTTCAAATTTCAATTTTCTCTCAATTTACTCCAATGTTTATTCAGTCTTTTGAACATTAATTTTCATCTTAAAAAAATTCATAAACAAGCATTTTCACAAACAACACTAAATTAACTTTTGTATATGAAAATACAGTTTTGACAAATACATTTTTCTAATCACACTTTCACATCGTTAAAGCAAACTAAATTATAATTCAGTGTCGAAATCAAGCCACAACACTAGAACGCTGACACAAAACTATACACAATTAAAGTCAATAGAGTTCTAAAGCAAATTAAAGTAAATCAAATCCACACAATTACATTAAAAACATAAGTATTTTAAACTAGTAAGTAGTCCAACTTCTTCAATTATTCTGCCTCATCTTCAGTACTTTCTCCTCCTCTAATATCTCTCACGGACTGGTAATGGACATACAAATTGTTGAAGGGTCGGTACGGGAATTGATCAATCAAATTTTCATTGATCCATCCATTTCTTTTAAACATCTTCACCAATCCTACTTCAATTGTCCCAGTATGATCAAAGTTCTCCTTCATTCTCCAATCTTGGTGATAAAAAAGGTAATTAAGATTTCATATTCCATTCGTAATACTCTAAAGTTCTTTTTCTATTTTCTTCATTTTCTTCTCCAAAGTCATTGTACTTCCAACTGTTTGTGGCATCAATGATGTTGAAGCATGTGATGAATGATTCATAATGACATCTAATGCTTCATTTTCATTCCCTATATAATTTTCATCAATAGGAATCATCGGCTCCCAAAGTAATAAAACTTTTTCCCAACTTTCATATGGAGCTTGTGATTGACTGCAAAGTAGGAAAATTGTTGAAGGATGCGCAAGTCCATATATTGGCCCATTCATAATAATACCCATAACAGATTTGAAAATAATCAACCCCACATATATGGGTTTTTCCATTTTGATGCAATAGTTTAAAATAAAACTTTCTTTTGTAACTCTACTAATCTTCATGGTAGGGAGTAATTTTGCTGATATGAAGAAATGTCATTATTTTGAAATTGGATTAAGCAGCAAAGCAAAGAAACTAACGTATCCCTCTTCTCTGATTTCCTAATTATCATTTTAATCCATCGAAAAATTATATACTTCTTCCATCATATCCCTTGTTGATATAAAATTTGTATAAAGACAGATTGGAATGTTTTTTATCATATACAAATCATTAATCTGAGCTGGAGTAAATGGTACAACATTACCTTAAATGAAGATGACTCCCTAAGTAATTCCATGTAAGTTAGCATAAAACTCCTTTACTACGGGTACTACAACTGCAGCGATAGTGTAGCACAAAACTTCCCAACACCTCTGCATAATGATTTACTCAATCTGTGAACTTGGATTACTCAATCCATGATTGACAAAGCCTCTCTCTTCGATAAGTCTCTTATTCCTGATGACTTTGTCGTATAATCTCTGTGCATCAAAACTGATAAATTTTCTTCTAATAAAAACTCCAAACCTTGAAGTATTTCTAGAATTGGAAGCCATGGAATTTGAAATTAAGAAGTTTCTGAACGTCTAATTCAGTTTTTAGGATTTTAAAAACACCTCTCGATAGTTATTGAGAAGCAAAATCCTGCCAAAGTCCACCAAATCTGCTCTACATGTCTGAAACTAGTTGGGATGCTGTCAGAGCTCTCGATGGTGCTATCAGCGCCATGGACCATTAGGAGGGCACCGTCAGCCCCCATTCTAGAGTTGTCGGTGACAGAGGCCAAATTCGCCTCTCTAATTTTTTTATTCAATTTGATTCCAAATTTTCATCAAATACAAATATTTGTCTTAATTTATAATATATATATATATATATATATATATAT
>NEWO01000354.1:176690-195447 GCA_003013225.1 Phalaenopsis aphrodite | reverse complement strand
TATATATATATATATATATGTATGTATCTGTGTGTAGGACTTAAAAATACTATTATTTCCTAATACGTATACACTTATTAAATAAAATAGTAATATATAGATACATAGATTTATATATGGGTTGCCTCCCACAAAGCCCTTGGTTTAAAGTCATCAGCCCGACGTACCATTTGTTTAGTCAGGATGGCTTTACATTAAAACCTCTTTAAATTGTGGTTTGTGTCATTCATAATAATGTTTCAATTGATGCCCAACAACCTTAAATATTTTTCCAGTTTTAGGATCCTTAATAACAAGAGTTCCATAATTATAGACTTTAATTACATTAAATGGTCCTAACTATCCGGATTTTAGTTTTCCTAGAAATAATCTTGATCTTGTATTATATAATAAAACTTCTTGTCCAAGTTTAAACTTCTTCTTAAAAATCTTCTGATTTTGTCATATTTTCATTTTCTTTTATGGATTTTTGCATTATCATATGCTTCATTTCTAATCTCCTCAAGTTCAATGAGTTTCAATAATCTTTTCTCACCAGCATCTTTGAGATTAAAATTAAATTCCTTAATAGCCCAAAATGTTTTATGCTTCAATTCTACTAGTAAGTGGCATGTTTTTTCCCAAAATAAGTTTGTATGAGGACATTCCTATAGGAGTCTTAAAAGCAGTTCTGTAGGCTCATAATGCAATATCTAATCTAGCAAACCAATCCAATTTATAGGGATTTATAACTTTTTCTAAAATTTGTTTTTTTTCATGATTTGTTATTTCTACTAGACCACTAGTCTAAGGATGATAAGCAGTAGAGAATCTATGTATAATATAATATTTTTTAATTAATTTTTCAATTCTCTTATTTCTAAAATGGGTTCCTCCATCTATAATAATTACTCTCCATATTTCATATCTTTTAAATATATTTTTATTTAAGAATTCAGAAACACTCCGAGCATCACATTTAGGTATAGCAACAACTTCAATCCATTTGGACATATAATCAACAACAAGTAATATATATATAAGTTTCTAAATGAAGGAATAAATGGTCTCATAAAATCTAATCCCCACACATCATAAATTTCAACTTTCAATGTGTAATTTAGAGGCACTTTTTCTTCTAGAAAATTTTCCTACTCGCTGACATATATCTCATGTCTTAACATATTCATTAACATCTCTAAAAAGAGTAGGCAAATAAAATCCATCTTGCAAAATTTTTTGAGCAGTTCTATTTGTTCTAAAATGTCCTCAAAATTTAGAATCATGACATCTTTCAATTATTTGTTGAGTTTCTTCATAAGGCACACACCTTCTAATAATTAGATCTTTACATTGTTTATATAAATATGGATCATCTCAAAAATAGAATTTTGAATCATATATAAATTTATTTAATTATTTATTCTTAATATCTAGTGGTAGAATACCACTTAAAATGTAATTTACTATATTGGCATACCACGGTGTATTTATTTCATCAATACTATATAGTTGTTCATTAGGGAAATTTTCTAAGATTTAGGGTTGCAAAATTAGTTAATATTTCTTTTTCTAGTCTAAAAAAATGATCATCTATTTTATTATCGTTTCCATTTCTATTAACTACAATAAAATTGAACTCTTGCAATAGATGTATCCATCTAATTAATCTTGGTTTAGCGTCCTTGTTTTGCATCATGTAATTTGATAGCAGAAAGATCTGAATGCACTATATGTTTAGTTCCAATTAAGAAAGGTCTAAATTTATCAAAGGCATAAAGAACAGCTAATAACTCTCTTTCAGTAGTAGTGTAGTTAATTTGAGCATCATTCAGAGTTTTACTAGCATAATATACTACTTTAAAAACTTTGTTGTACCTGAGACACCTAAAATATATAGTATTTTAGACACATTTTTATACCTATTTTTGAGATATTGCACTTTAATGGAGGGTATTTTTGTGTTTTTCTTGCAGATACAGGTAAAAAGAGTGAAAAATTCTTAAAGGAGTGAAAAATGATCAAATTTAGAACAAAAAGGTGAACAATGTGCATAAAAGTTTTGGCGCTTGATCCGGCGCTTAAGCACCGGTTAAATAGAGAAGGCCACTCCTAAGCATCACAGGCCCCATACTTAAATGCCAGTGGCAGTTATTAGATGAGTAAATTCAGTTTCTGTAAATTTTGAAGAGGTTTTTGAGGTATCCATTGGTTTAATAGGTGGTTATAACCACCATGGACGAAAATTATCATGAAAAGATGCATCTCTTGGGGAAATACATCAAATCTAAATATATTTTGAAGAGAAACTAAGACAACTTTTGGAAAATTATAAAAGAAAGAAGATTGGGACATTGAAAGAGGTTCTGAAAGTATTAGAAAGTTTTGAAAGTTCCCATTTGGGGAGTTAGTTGAGAGAGATTTTCAGACACAACTTTTACTTTTATTTTATCACTTTTGTTATTTTATTTTGAGTAATTGTAAAGATAAGAGAATCAAAGGAACTTCAAAAGTTTGGTGGAGGACTTAAGTTAAGTTCTTTTTTTTTTGTTTTGAGACTACTTGGTTTTAATTGAGACTTGTTGTTGGTTTGACAATGATTTCTTCTTTTAAACTAAAGTGTGGTTTTGTTTTCTCCTTAGATTCTGAGTATTTTTCTTTATATTTTTTTTTTAAATGATAAGTAATTAAGTTTTAGATGGAAGTTGTGGAAAGTATTGATCTTTAATGATTGATTTAAATTCATGCACTCCATTTAATTCTTGATTTGTGATGATTTAAATCCATGCACTTCATTTACTTCTTGATTTGGCAAATCCAGATGCTAAAATTTGTTTTGAGAACATGTAAGGACCGGGTTGGTATTATCTCTGTCAACAATTGGAAAGAATCACATGAGGTTGTATGAATGAGAATGTAGCTTATATGATTGAGTGAAAATAAATAGGGAAATATTCATTGAATGTTGTAGAGTTGAAGGACTTTAAAGTGACAGGTTAAAGCCCCTGTTGGTACTATTGTGGTTTGAGAAGTTGCCCGTAAAAAGCTGTCGGTCAGTGGAATCAAAATCCCATCAGAAGGACATTTTAATGTTTAGAAAAATATGAAATCAAAATGACCCCCTACTTTTTAAAGTTTAAATGATAGAGCACTGTACCTCAAATCCTGTAGCTATCCATAAGGATAAACACAAGACTTGAGGATTAGGCTCCCTAAAATAAACTGAGAAATGTAAGATGTCCGTTTGGTCTGCGAAACCATTTTATTTGCCGACAATTTCACCTATTTAATATGGAGAATTAAATAGGGTTTATATTAAGCTGGGTTTGAAAAAAGCTTCATATAAGGGCAAACCCCTATAGTTAATTACATCTTAAATGACTAAAGTAATCTAAGAAAAATCTCGATAAAGAATATTAAATATTATTTTCAAGGATTTCAAAAGGATAGGATTTTTCAACGAGATCGAATGAAGAGGTGTGTAAAGTGATTGGTCTAAATTTGTAACATTTTGTTTTGGAATCAAAAGGAGGAAGAACTAGGGTGTGCCAAAGATCCGGAGGAGAACCTCAATGACTTCCCAATTTATCTTATTGTTTGGCTTCAGTTTTGAGGAGAAATTATATAAGTGTTTCATCCTGTAGATTTTATTTATTTAGGGCTTACATTTCTGTGAAACGATCACACAAATAGCCTGAAAGATGTGAGGATTTAGGTCGTGACGAACGACAACCTCAAAATCCTAAGACGAGTTAGGGCTTATATTGTACAACAGAGCTGTATAAAGGCCTAAAGATTAGTTGAGGATTTATGTTGCATAGGAAAATAACCTCAAAATCCTATGGCTTAGTTGTTTAATTCTAAAGAAAGAAATTTGTTTAGCTGGAGAAGGCAAGTTTTGTTGTTCAAGATGGCCATGTTGCCCACCATGCTAGCTCCAAGCTCCTTGCTGTGAAGTGTTTAAGTTTTCTAGGGTGTCCAGTTATTATGTCAAATCAGGTGGCCCTATGGCTGTAGTTCTTTAAATTTTATGGGGGATGTTAAGGTTGATTAGAGTGACACTGATTAGAATCCTACGGTTCCCTCGTTCAGGCACCACTATTTTCTATTGGATTCACTTAATCCAAATGAATTTACTAAACTTAACTTAATGAGTTCTATAATTTCATTTAGACCATGGGAAGCCTCGTTAGCAACCGTAGGTTACTTCCTCTGAGAAATTCTTGATCATCCAATAGAGACAACTTAATTTAGTTGTAATTGTACTTTTATGTGATGTTTGTGATTAAATTTTGAGTTGTTTTATATTTTTAATATTGTGGCGGTGAATTTTATCTTGGTTGATTTTAGTTTTGGTTTTGGGTTTTAGTTTTGTGGCTATCCTGATATTTTTAATTTTCAAGTAGGGTGAAATCGTTGTTTATCATCCAAGTTTGTGTTAATATCAAAAGTACAGTATGAAAGTACAAGAAATATGGCACTGTAATCTTTGAAAGCGTACTTGGCGATTCCTCTCGTTCCACCGCCTAAAACTCAAAATGCATATTAAAGCATTTTATGTGAAACAGGAAAGTAAAGTTTTAGTGACCTACCTAAACCTAGTTCATATCTTGGTGGGTTACTATGGGTTTGATTAAGGATGATTTTTGTTAAGCAAAACATATTAAGTTTTGTAGACCTTCGATGTATCCAACAGGTTTAGAGGAAGAAACAGGTTCATGCTTACCTCTCACCGCTTGGTGAAAAATCTTGAGCTCATTTAAATTTATTATGGTGCTTAATAATTCATCCTATAAATACCCTCAATGCTAAGTGAACATTGATGTTTTAATTATCCCTAAGAGTAAAGTAATTATCACTTGTGATATAATTTGAAAATTGTGTGGGTGAAAACCCTTAAAAGTGACAAGTTAATGTTATCAAGGCACTCAGAAAACTTTTTAATTTGGGCTTATAGTTTCTTAAAGATGTTCAATTTTAATTATGTTCACTTTTGTAATCCTCATTTAATCATATTTGATTTAGGCTAGGTCACTACTAAGCCCTTAAGGTTTTGGTGGACGTCTTAGCACATATTTTGGAAGTGATTGAATTTTAAGTGATGATGATTCTTCATTTTCAAAGCACTTAAATGTTATTTGAATATCAAGTAGGGTATTAAATTATTGAGTTATGGACTTCCAAATTTATATCTGTAAGTCTAGGATCATTTAATTTAACAGGCCTCCAAATTTTAATAATTTAGTTAGAGTACAAATTCATTATTTAATTAATAAAAATGAGATTGGTTTCTACCAGTTATGTCCTTATGTTTCAGTCATCCAAATATGTTAATTGGGATTAAAGTTCACCCATTTCCCTTTTTTGAATTAAGCCTAAATGTTAATTAAGGCTAAATTTCCAAAATTACACTTTCGTCCCTAAGGCTCTATCACTTCATAATTTATCAAATTTAATTCAAATGACTTTGGAATTTCCATTTCACCTCACTCCTGGATCAATTAAGACATCTGAGGAGAAAATGTGATTTTTCAAATTTTAATTTAATTTACATAATTATTTTAATGCAAAAATAAGATTTTTGAAAAAAAAATTCCATAACTTGACCAAGGCAAAGCCTAATCCTCTGAAATTTTTATTGGAGGGTGAGTTAGACTAGAGAATCATTGGGACCAAATTTCATGATTTATTGAGTTTTATTTGAATTTTAAAAAAAATTTTAATTTTGGAGTATTTATTAATTATAAAATATTTTAAATGCGGAAAATTAAGTTTTATATTTTTAAAAAATTTCCTTGAGGTCATATTACCTAGAGAAGAAAAATTTACATTTTTCTGATTTTTCTTTGATTTATTGGAAGTATTTTAGTGAAAATTCATTTTTAGCCTCTAAAACATTTTTTAAGCTTCAAAATTCAATATTTTCACTTAGAAAATTAGGAAAAATAGTCTAATTGTTCCTAATTTCTTAGGAAACAATTTAGAACATTTCCATGAATTTTATTTTTTTTTGTGATTTTTATCATTTTTTTAATTATTTAAATATTAAAAATTGGCTAAAAATAAATTTTTTATTTTAATTATCATTTTATTTTTAGAAAATTCCTCTGATCATAGAGAACTCCAAAAACTAATTTTTATAATTTTTTGAGTTATAGTTTAATTATTAAAAATTATTTTTTTGCCAAAAATGTCATTTAACTTGAAAAATCATAGGTTATTGAATGAGCTCCAAATATTTTAAAATTTTTATGGGGAGTTTTCTGAACTTTGAATCTTAGTAGAGATTAAATTTTAAGTCATTTAGATTTTTGTGTTTCCTAAAATTAATTTTCTTTGTGTTTTAGGGATGGTGAAAATTAAATGTATTGTTAATGACTTAACCCACGAAAATTTTCCCAAGGTTTCTCTGGTCACCTTAAATATTCCAAAATTTTCTTGGAATTTTCTAAGCAGCATACTAATTATTATGATTAATTTATGTAAATAATAGACATGAACTTAGAAAATATGGATCTCTGCTTAGAGAGACCCTCTAACTTTGGAAAAATTAGAGAATGTTCCCGAAAACAGAGGCAACAACATGCCAAAATTTCAAGTCATGTTGAGGTTTCTACATGCATGGAGAATTAAAAGATTCAAAACCATATTTACCTAATTTAAAATAAAATATGCATCAAATAAATTTTAAATCATTTCCACATTGTTCTCCTCTGTTCACGTAGCAATTGGGTATTTTTATTTTATTTTTTTGATTTTTCCACACGAAGATAAGATTTTCTGATGATAGGGAGCATTTTCTGAATTATTTAAATCCCGATTTATCTATTTAAATGTGTGGCGCTATGTCAACCTAAAGCGACTCCAAAAATCCACACGGCGTCTTCTGATTCAACGCTGTCATGCACCTTTGTGATGACTCAACCTGTAGTTCATGTATAAAGGCACTGTCCGACTAGATCTCATCCGTTGATGAGTTAAACGCACAATCAGATGGCTCCGCAGCATCGTCCCCAATGCCTTAGCCCGAGAACCATCCATTTTCAAAGCTTAATATCTGACTCATCTCTTAACCAAATTAAGTATGGTTTGTTTCTAAATGCTCGTCTAAGTGTGACGGACACATCCATACAGTAATCATGCAATTAAATTAAGCCTAATCAAATGGAGAATCAAAATAGGTTCGGGAGGTGGAGAAGTTCAATACCTTTGCTCTGAGAAGGGAAACTTCAATTAGAGGGGCTTGACACATTTGAGGAGGTCGAAGGAGGCTAAGGATTAAGCCACTTGCTGTGGTGAAAGGCCTGAGTATGAATTCAACCAAGCTCAATTTTAGGTGTTGGTCTAGAGCTACGCTAGGGGCTCGTGGAAGGGGGATTTGATGGGGCTTATCCTTCTTTCACTATGGTGAGGGTGTGGGTGAATTTAATTTAGGTTTGATGGACTGTGGAGGTGTGGAGAGCTCTATCCTGGTTTTTTACTGAAATTTGAGCTCAAAATAGAGCTTTCATAGTGGGAATCAGTGGGGAAAATTTGTTGGCTTGAGCTGAGGAGGTCTCAAAGAGTCTTTGGTAGAAATTTGGAGGGGTCTCTCTGAAAAATTTTCAGCGCTCCCTCCATGGCTGTGGAGGTGAGCTTCTTATAAAAATGACTTAAGGCTTGCTGGCATGGCCAATGAGGGGGTGAAAAGTGATGCTTAGGTGGAGGGCAGAAAGGCTCTAACATTTAATTTGGCTGAGGTGGCCTTTAGATTTGAAATGGGTTTGATTCCATGTGGGTGGCTCATAGTTTTGGTGTTTTCTGATTACTAGGCCGCCCGATCAAGCTAGAGAAGGTGGCTAGAGGGCTAAGGGACCTTAGAGGAATTTGTCACAGCAATTAAATGGGTTTGGGCTTTGTTTTGGCAAAAAAAAGCTTAAGCTTAAGGAATTTTGGAAACCATATCCATTAATTTAGGGGAACTTTGGTCCATGGCTTAGCTTAGGTGGTTTTATGGAGTTTAGACATGTCACTAGGGTCCAACTAATAGTTGTGGAGTTATTAATTGGGTGGCTTTAGGGTGGTTAGGCTAACTTTAGTGCATGGGTCCAATGTGGGTTCAATGACCAAAACTTGGGTTTGGGCTAGTCTAGCCGTGACATTGAGCCAAATTTATTCATCAACATTGTGTATATGATTTCAATTAAGATTTTTGGTGAAGGATTGAAATGATTTTACGTTCAATTGGAGGGTCAATTTGGAGAATTTTTTAAATTTGGTCAATTTGGGCATGTTGGTGTAGAATTGGGTATAGATTAGGCTCGGCTTGGAATTTGGCTCAACTAAATGGTCCAAATGATCAAGGGATATGTTATAAATACTTTTCATGAAGGAATGGAATGAAAATTTTTGGGCTAAGGCAATCAATTTGTGGAATTTTGAGACATGACCAATTTGGGGAAATTTTGGGGATTTTTGGATTTGGGTTTAAATTAAATGAATTTAAGGCTTCATCAAGGCCAATTTAAGATCAATTTTGATGTTTAGGAATGTTATGAAGAGTTTACAACAAGAATTATGACAGATTGAGTGGGCTATGAGTTTAATTGGATGAGATTAGGTCATGTGCCAAAAATTGGGCCTTTGCGTTTGATCAAAATTAGGCTCAAATCATGGGCCAATTAGGCTTGTATTTGGTTTAAATTGGTCATATGAAAGGTGAACTTGAGTTTAGGAATGAAATTGAAGGAAATTGGGACCAAATTGATAGACATGTGAGGTAAATTTGGGAAAATTGGGCCTTTAAAGGAAATTTTGGTTTTGGTCAAAATGGTCAAATTGGCCAAATTGGGTCATGTGGTAGTTGAGAAAAGTGAAATTGGGAATATTTGGAATATTTTAGAATCTTGGTAATTTTTTGGAATTTTTGGAAATTTGGGCTAAGGAGGGGCATTTTGGTAAGTTGGCAATTTTAGGTGATTTTGGTTAACCTCGATGTCTTCAAAAGGTTTGAAATGATTTTTGAATAATTTTGGGTAAATTTGTGAATTTTGGCCAAATTTAGGGTCCCAAGGGTATTTAGGTAATTTGGGGTAGTTTAGGGGCAAAAGGCCAAGTTGGGTATCTTTGGTAGATTGCGGCGCTAACCACCATAAATAAGCCATGGACCAATGAAAATCCCATTTGGGTCCTCTATGTACTCGTCTTAGCTAAACCTAGCCTAGGGCCTATGGGTTTAGGGGACCATTTACATGAGTGTCCCCAAAAGTATCATTTGATCAAAGTCAAGAAATTATGGTTTGTGTTAGTGAATGGTTGTGAGTGAGGTGATTGCTGGTGAAGGCCTTAGCTCTAGACCAATATGGTCCAACGGTCCTATAGAAACTCTTTTTGAGCTCTCCCATAGTGACCCCACATACTAAGTGCTAGAGGTTAGGACCAATACGTAGAACTTCAGGTAGCGTTAATGAAAGTTTAGAATTTATAATGGTGAGGGTTCTTTTTCTAGTATTCTAGTAATAGTCAATTGGAAAGTCCTATGGCTAGACCTTAGGCTACTAAAGGGGAAAACTAGACCTCAACCAAAATGAGGTCAACAAACGGACCCTCAATGGGTGTGATGTTCTGAGCAAGCACACCGCGCGTATTGGTGTTGACCGACAAGATCAAAAAAACCAATACAAACTCCTAAGTCAAGATACAAAGAAGGAATGTGGGATTGTATGTGTTATTTGCTTCCACTGGGGAATATAGCAAGTGAATATTTGATCAATGTCAAGAAGTAGGGACTCTCGCTGGGGATTGGAGAGTGGATTTTAAGTTATGATTATTTCAGGAATTTATAGAAGATGGGAATTAGTGTGTAAGTGCTGACCCCGGGGTTGGATTCAAAATTCAGGTATTAATTTAAAAGGAGGGTCAGAAGTTAAGGACAAATCATTAAGAGAAAGGAATCATAAGTTAGGGACTGATTCCAGGATATGGATTGAAAGTTAAGGATCAATCATAAGAGAGAATGTCGGAAGGTAGGGACCAACCTCAAAAGATTGAATGAAAGGTTAATGACTGATTCAAAAATGAGGATTGAAAGGTAGTGATCAATCTCAGAAGAGAGCGTCGGAAGGTAGGGTCCAAACTTAAAAGTAGTGAATCAGAAATTAAGGATTGACTCAAAAATGAGAATTGAAACGTAGTGATAAATCTCAAAAGAGAGCGTCAGATGGTAAGGACCGACCTCAAATATAGTGAATCAGAAATTAGGGACTGATTCAAAAATAAGGATTGAAAGGTAAGGATCAATCTCAAAACAGAGCATCGGAAGGTAAGGACTGGCCTCAAAAGTAGTGAATAAAAAATTAAGGACTTATTCAAAAATGAGAATTGAAAGGTAAGGCTCAATCTCAAAAGAGAGCTTCGGAAGGTAAGGACCGACATAAAAAGTTGTGAATCAGAAATTGGGGACTGATTCAAAATTGAGGATTGAAAGGTAGTGACCAATCTTAAAAGAGAGCGTTAGAAGGTAAGGACCAACCTCAAAGTGTGAATCAGAAGTTAAAGTCTGATTCAAAATTGAGAATTAGTGGTGTTAAATCCAAAAATGTGTGTCATGTGAAAAGGTTGACATTGTTGAATAAGATTTGTCAAAATTTGCGAGTTTTTATGCAGAATGTGAAATTTCGCGGGGATGTGAAGAGAATTAGTGTAGAGATAGATAGTCCTGCTACACGAGCAAAGAGTAAGAAACTCCAAAATCGAGAGAATCCACTCAACAGATTTATTTTCTTTTCTTGTTGTTTTTATCACATTTTACTTTTCAAAATATGTTTTCAAAATTTGATTTTAGTTGGTTGATTTTTTTTTAAAAAAAAGAGTTGATTTTTTGTTTGTTTGTTGGTTATTTTCTTTAAAATTTTATTATCATTAAAATAATTTGCTTGTCATTTCGTTCTTTGTTCGTTGTAATTTTGAACCAACATGTGGTTTGTGGATTCTATCCATCACACAAAAGGCAATTAACAAAAACACAAATTTCTAAATGAAATTTCATTAATCTGTTCCAACAAAATGTTACAAATCAAGTGTAGGCCAACGCCTCAAAAAGTAAAATAGGAAAAATGCATCAAAGTACATCAAAAATATCTCATGCCAAGTACACATTATAGGTTGAGCATCTCTGATACATATCACATTGTTGTAATGTAGTAAAGTAGTATGGAACCCCTTGATTGTTTGTTCTTGCTTTGACAAGCTCTTGATCGAGCTGAGCTTCTAAGCCAAGCTTCAGGACAAGACTTCCCTTCGCATGTGCTAAGAGGTGCAACCCTCTCACAGCTCGTAAGGTAGTAATTCCTCCAGTTCAGGATCTGGCTGAAATACATGCGGTATTTTGCTATTTTCCATCCATCGGAAGGTCATGGACACCCTGCAGTGTTATACTCGTGAAATGCAATGCTTGGAACAAGCACTAAGCCAACTGGTAGGGGAATCTCCACAGAGGCTCTAAACTCACCAGGGAAGATGATGTCTATTTATTTCCCAAATAAGATGTTTCCTTTACTAATGAATGAGACCATACAAAAGGTTCTCATGAAGTCATGGTGATCGATGTACGGAGTTATGTGTCGGTGCTTTTTTTGGTTGGCGGAGTTACCCATAAGAAGCTAGAAGTCACCGGAATCAAAATCCCATCGCCCGCTTCGGAATGACGTTTTAATTTGCGTATATATGTTTAGTTTTAGAAAAATATGACATCTAACTGACCCCATATTTTTCATAGTTTAAATGAAAGAGCGTTGTATCTCGAATCCTATTTCTATCCCGAAGGATAAACACAAGATTTTAGGATGAGGCTCGATCAAATAAACTAAGGAATATATGACATCCGTTTGCTCTGTGAAACCTTTGTATTTTCCGACAAGTTCCCTGATTTAATATAAAGAACTAAATAGGGTTTATGTTAAGCTAGGTTCAGACATGCTTCCTATACGGGCAAGCCCCTATAGTTAATTACATCTTAAATGACAAAAGTCACCTAAGAAGACACTCGATAAAAATCGTGAAATATTATCTTCAAGGAGTTTCAAAGGGTATGAGATTGGAAGTAGAGGTGTGAAAGGGGATAAGTTCAAATTTGGAACATTTTGTTATAGAGTCTAAAGGAGGAAGAACTGGGGGATGTCATGGATCCACAGGACAACCCTGGTGACTTCCCAAGCTATCTTAATGTATGACTTCAGTTCTGAGGAGAAATATTTAAGTGTTTCATCCTGCCAATTTTATTAGTTAGGGCTTACATTTGTTTGAAACTATAAGAAAAATACCTGGAAGATGTGAGGGTTTAGGTCGCGACAAATGACAACCACAGAATCATATGACGAGTTAGGGCTTATATTGTATAGCAGAGCTGTACAAAAGCCTAAATATAAGGTGAGGATTTACGTTGCATAAGAAATCAACCTCAAACTCCTATGACTTTGTTGTTTAAGTCTAAGGAATGAAGAATGGTTTAGCTGGTGAGGACAGGTTTTACTATTGAAGATGGCCATGCTGCCCACCATGCTAGATCCAAGCTCCTTGCCGTGACGAGTTTGAGTTTTCTAGTGTGTCAAGTTAAGATGTTATTGACCTCACTTTTGGTTGAGGTTTATTTTTTCCTCTTTAGTAGCCTAAGGTCTAGCCATAGGACTTTCCTATTGATTATTCTTAGAAAACTAGACAAGGAACCCTCACCATTAGAAATTCCAAAGTCTTCTCTACTCAACTTGAAGTTCCACATATTGGTCCTAACCTTTAGCACTTAGTAGGTGGGGTTACTATAGGGGAACTCAAGATGACTCACCCTTGTGACTGCTGGACCTTAGGGATGACCCTGGGTGTTGGTCTAGGACTTAAGGCACTCACTTCACTCAGAATCATTCACTACCCTAAACCCAGAATTTCATGACTCTGGTCCCTTGATACTTTTGGGAGACTCATGTTGGTATTCCCCTAAACCCATTAGCCCTAGGACAGGGTTTGGCTAAGTTCACTACATGGAGGACCCAAAATGGGGTTTCCATTGGTCCAGGGCTTATAGACGCTGGTTGGCACTCCAACTCTACTAAGATACCTAACCTATCCTTTTGCCCCTAAATTCCCCCAAATTACCTAGATACCTTTCAGATCCCAAATTTGGCCAAAACTCCTAGATCTACCCAAAATACCCAAATTGGTTCCAAAAACATTTCAAACACCTTGAAAACACCCAAACTACCCAAAATCACCAAAATTGGCCAAACTACCAAAATTCCCCCACCTTGCCCAAAATTCCAAAAATTTCAAAAAAATCCCAAATATTCCCAATTTCATTTTTCTCAACTATCACATGACCCAATTTGGTCAATTTGACCACTTTTGACCAAAACCCCCAAATTTCCCTTTAAAGGCCCATTTTTTCCCAAACCTACCTCAAATGTCTATCCCATTGGTCTCAATTTGCCGCAATTTCAATTCTAAAATTAAATTCACCATTGATATGACCAATCCAGAAAAAATCTAAGCCTAATTGGTCCATGATTTGAACCCAATTATGACCTAAATCATAAACCCAACTTTGGCCCTATAACTTGGTTCTACCAAACACAATTTGTGTTGATAAATCTTCATACATTCCTACACATAAAATTTGACCTTCAATTGGCCTTGGTGAAGCCCCAATTTCATTTAATTTCAACTTAAGTTCAAAAATCCTCAATTTTGCCTCAAATTAGTAATGTCCCCAAACTTTACCAAATTGAGGACCTTAACTCCAAAATTTCCATTCTATGTCTTCATGAAAAATCTTCACAAGATCTCCTTTGATGATGTGGATTATTCAATTTGGACTTGTCCGAAGGATAGCTCAACCTAGACCCATGTCTAACCCAAAATCACTTCAACCCTTCACCAAAAATCGTCATAGCAATCATCTACTTAATGTTGATCAATTAATTGGGTCAATTGACATGGCTAGCCTAGCCCAAACACAAGTTTTTATCACTTGGACCCACATTGAACCCATGCACTAAAGGTGGCCAAACTATCGTAAATTCATCAAATTAATGACTCCACAGCCATAAATTGGACCCTAGTGACCAGTCTAAACCCCATGAAACCACCTAAGCTAGGTCATAGACCAAAAGTCCCCTTAATCAAGGGATTTAATGCTATATTTGCTTAAGCCTAGGATATTTTTGCCAAAGAAAAGCCTAAAATCTTTAAATTGTTGTGACATATTGCCCTGGCTCACCAGACATCCCTAGCCACCTTTCATGGCCAGCCGTCTGGCCTAGTGGCCGGAAACTGGCCAAAGCGAGAGCCACCCCCATGGGATTAAATCAAATTAAAACCTAGATGCCACCTCATCCAAATTGAAGCTTAGAGCCTCTCTGCCCTCCACCTAGGCAACACATTTCACCCCCCAATTGTCCGTGGCAGTAAGCCTAAGGGCTTTTTTATAAAATGCTCCCATCCATGGCCATGGAGAGAGAGCTGAAAATTCCTCTAAGAAACTTCCCCAAATTGATCCAAAAGCCTCTTTGAGACCTCCTCAGTGCAACCCAACCACCACATTGCCCTGAATTCCCTTGCCAGAGCCCAATTTTTTCAAAACCTTACCGAAGACATGACAAAGCTCTCCACAACTCTAAACTCCACCAAACTCAAATTAAACTCACTCACACCTTCACAACATTGAAAGAAGCAAAAGCCCCATGAAATCTCCCTTCCATAAAGCCCCTAGTATAGACTTTGATCAACACCTGTGATTGGCCTTGGTCGAATTTGGGTCTAGGAATTTTACCATAGCAAGTGGCTTAATCCCTAGCTTCTTTGGACCCCAAAGAATGTGCCAAGACTCTCTGATCAAAGCTTCCCTTCTCAGAGCCAAGGTATTGTCCTCTCCTCCTCTCGAGCCTATTTGGATTATCCATTTTATTAGGATTAATTTAATTGCATGATTACCGTATGGATATGTTTGTCTCACTTAGACGACTCGATTGGATCAAACCCGAGGTGATTTTGTTGAGTCTAGCCTGAGATCTTAGTGTTTTAGTGTGGACGGTCACAAGATCACACTATCGGGGACGATGACGGGGAGCCGTCTGATCGCGCGTGTATCAGATGGATGGAGGAGATCAAGCCGGGCAGTGCTTCCTTACATGAACCGCGGGCTGAGCAAGTGGCTACGTGGATGGCGGCGTCCATTTAGAGCGCGCTACGCATGCTTTCGGAGCTACCTAGGTTACAGTCAAAGCTGCACATTTAAATAGAAAAATATGGATTTTCTTATTTAAATAAATAGCCCTAGCTTTAAAAATTCATATATTTGTGTAGAAAAATCATAAAAATAAAATAAAAATACCCTCTTGATCAGCGAATAAAGGAGAACAAACTGGAAATAATTAGGAATCCATTTGATGCATATTTTATTTTTAATTAATTAAAAACTAATTTGAATGTTTTGATTCTCCATCCATGTAGTAATATCACCATGGCTTGAAATTTTAGCATGTTGTTGTCTCTGTCTTAGGGAACATCCTCTGATTTTTCTAAAGACAGAGTAGGTCCCTAGACAGAAATCCATATGTTTCAAGTTTATGTCTATTATTTGCATGATAACTAGTATGTTCCTGTTCCTTAGGAAATTCCAAAAAAATTTGGAAGGTTCACTATGACCAGAGGGCCCCTTGGAAATAATTTCATGAGTTAAGTCATTAAGCATACACTTAATCTTTACCAACCCTAAAACAAAAATAAAATTAATTTTAAAATATGCAAACAACAAAATTACTTAATTTTTTATCTCCACTATTGTTTAGGATCCAGAGAACTCACCACAAAAATTTCAAAGCATTTTGAGTTCATTTGGTAACTTAAGTTGATTTGTAAAGATAAATATCATTTTAGCACTTGAATGATTTTTAAAAATCAAAATATAATTCAAAAATTTATAAAAAAATTTTTTTTCCAGTTCTCTGTGATCAGGGGTATTTTCTAAAAATAAAATGTTATTTAAAATAAAAACTTGATTTTAGCTTATTTTTAAATAATTAAAAAATTAAAAATCCATACAAATCAAAAAAATAAAAAAATTCATTGAATGTTCTAAATTTTTTTTTGGGCACATAGGAAAAATTAGGATATTTTTCCTGATTTTCTAAATAAATATACTGAATTTTAAACCTTAAAAATAATTTTTACATGCTAAATTGATTTTCACTAAAAATAATTCTAATAAATCAAATAAAACTCACAAAAATATAAAATTCTCCCCTAAGGGTTCTCTGACCTCAGGAAGATTTTTCAAAAATACAAAACTTAATTTTCCCCTTTTAAAATATTTTATATTAATAAATACCCCAAATTTTAAAATATTTCTTAAAATTCAAATAAAATTCAAAAAATCATGAAATTTGGTCCAAATGCTTCTCTAGTCTAGATCTAGCTCCACTAAAAATCACAAAGGATTAGGATTTACCTTAGTCAAGTTAGGAATTTTCTTTGAAAAATCCTTTTTTTGCATAAAAATAATTATATAAATTAAATTAAATTTTTAAAAATCACATTTTCTTCTTTGATGTCATAATTGACCCATAAATGAGGTAGTATAAAAAATTTAAAGTCATTTGGATTAAATTTGATGATTTATGTGGTGTTAGAGCCTTAAGGGCAAATATGTAATTTTGGAAATTTAGCCTTAATTAACATTTAGGCTTAATTCAAGGAGGGAAATGGGCAACCTTTGATCTTAATTTAGATGTTTGAAACACAAGAGGTTAATTGGTAGAAACCAAACTCATTTTCTTAATTAAAAAGATCAGTTAATAAATTTGTAAGCTATTAGAATTTGGAAGTTTATTAAAATAAAATGAACCTAGGACTTTTGACGTCAATAATTAATCAATTTAATAACCCTATTTGTTTTTAAAATTAAAATCAAATAATAAATCATGACCACCTAAAGCTTAACATTTTCAAAATTAATTAAGACACTCATCTAGGTCTTAAGGGCTTAGTAGTAATCTAAGTTAAATCAAAACTGATTAAATGAGGATTAGAAAAACAAACACAATTAAAATTAGAAGATCTTTCAAACACTACAAGCCCAATTAGGACCAAAATTTGGCTAAGTGTTCCAATAACACTAACTTGCCTCATTAAGGGTCCACCCACATAATACTGAAAATTAAATTACAAATGATAATTACCTTACTCTTAGGGATAATTGATACATCAATGTTCATTGAGCATTAGGGTGTTCATAGGATGAATTATTAAGCAACATAATAAGTTTAAATGAGCTTAAGACTTTTCATCAACTGATAAGAGGGAAGCATGGACCTGCTTCTTCCTCTTAATCTGTTGGATACCTCAGAGATCTACAAAACTTAATATGTTTTGTCTCACAAATATTATCCTTAATCAATTTAATAAGGACCCACCAAGATATGACCTAGGGTTAGGCATGTCGTCAAAATTTTACTTCCCTGTTTCATATAAACTACTTTAACACGCCTTTTGAGTTTCAGATGATGGAATGAGAAGACTCGCCAGGTACGCTTTTACACTTTTCAGTGTCGCCTTTCTTGTACTTTCATATTATAGTTTTATACCTGCCAATTTGATTGCTAAACAACGACGTTACCCTGCATGAAAACTAATACTATCAGGATAGTCACAAAACCAAAATCAAAACCAAAACTAAAACTAAAATCAACCAAGATAAAATTCACCGCCACAACATTCATAATATAAAATAACTCAAAATTTAATCACAAACATCACATAAAACTACAATTGCAACTAATTTAAGATGCCTCTATCGGATGATCAGGAATTCCTCGGAGGAGGTAACCTACGGTTGCTAACGAGGCTTCCAACAGTCTAAATGAACTATTGGCACTCATTAAGTTAAGTTTAGTAAATTCATTTATACTAAGTGAATCCAATAGAAGATAGTGGTGCCAGAACGAGAGAACCGTATGATCCTAACCGGTGTTGCTCTAATCAACTTTAACATGCCCCCATAAAATTTAAAGAATTTCAACCTTAGGGCCACCTGATTTTACATCATAACTTGACACACTAGAAAACTCAAACTCATCGTGGCAAGGAGCTTGGAGCTAGCGTGATGGGCAGCACGGCCATCTTCAACAGCAAAACCTGTCTTCTTTAGATAAACCAATCTTACTTTCTTAGATATAAACAACAAAGCCATAAGACTTCGAGATTGCTTGCTTATGAAACATAAATTCTCTTCTTATCTTTAGGCCTTCGTATAACCCTACTATACAATATAAGCCCTTACTCGTCTTAGGATTCTGAGGTTGTCGTTTGTCACGACCTAAATCCTCACATCTTCTAGGCTATTTGTGTGATCATTTCACATAAATGTAGGCCCTAACTAATAAAATTGGTAGGATGAAACAACTAGATATTTCTCCTAAAAATGAAGCCAAAAATTAGGATAGCGTGAGAAGTCATCGGGGTTCTTCTTTGGATCCATGACATCCCCTAGTTCTTTCTCCTTTGAACTCTACAACAAAATGATCCAAATTTGAACTAATCCCCTTTCACACATCTTTGTCTGATTTCATTGAAAAGTCCTACCCTTTGAAACTCCTTGAAGATAAAATTTCCTGATTTTTATCGAGAGTTTTCTTAGGTGACTTTGGTCATTTAAGATGTAATTAACTATAGGGGCTTGACCTTATAGGAAGCATATCTGAACCTAACTTAATATAAACCTATTTAATCCTTTATATTAAATATGGGAAATTTT
>NEWO01000354.1:158752-169995 GCA_003013225.1 Phalaenopsis aphrodite | reverse complement strand
AGGAAAGCACTGGACTCACATCCAACCTAAGAGGTGACAAGGAAAATATCAACTACACTGAGGAGGAAAGCACTGTGACTCACATCCAACTCAAGATGTTGCCGGAAAATATATCGATCACGTTAGGAAAGAAAGCACTGGGACTCGCATCCAACCCAAGAGGTGACGATGAAAATATCAGCTACATTGGGGAGGAAAGCGCTGTGACTCACTTCCAACTTAAGAGGTAGTGGGAAAATATATCGATCACATTAAGACGGAAAGCCTGGACTCACATCCAACCCAAGAGGTGATGAGGAAAATATCTGCTACATTGAGGAGGAAAGCTTTGGGTCTCACATCCATCCCAAGTGGTAGCGGAAAATTATATCAATCAAGTTAGGAAGGAAAGCACTAGGACTCACATCCAACCCAAGTGGTGACGAGAAATTATCTCCCTATGCAGAAAATATGTAGATTCAAACATGTAAATTCATGGTGAATATGTGAATAGAATATGAAAATATGTGAAGGAATCAAAATTTATGTATTGATTTGGAAATGAGAATTGAAATTTAGGTATCAATCTCGAAAAGAGATTTGGAAGTTAGGGACCGACCTCGAATATAGCAAATCAAAAACATATGATTGATTTGAATATATGAGAATTGAAATATAGGAACAGTTCTCAGAAGAGAGTGTTGGAATTTTGTTACCAACCTTGAATATGGTGAATCAAAAACATAGGACTAATTTGAATATGTGAGAATTGAAATATAGGGACATATCTCAGAAGAGAGTGTCGAAATTTAGGTATCGACCTCTAATATTGTGAATCAGAAACATAGGACTGATTCAAATATGTGAGAATTGAAATATAGGTAAGATTCTCAAAAGAGAGTGTCAGAATTTAGGTACTGACCTCGAATATGGTGAATGAGAAACATAAGACAGATTCGAATATGTAGGAATTGAAATATAGAGACAATTCTCAGAAGAGAGTGTCTGGATTTAGGTACTGACCTCGAATATGGTTAATTATAAACATAGGGCTGATTCGAATATGTGAGAATTGGAATATAAGGACAATTCTCAGAAGAGAGTGTCGAAGTTTTGGTACCGACCTCGGAGGCAGTGAATCATAATTTAGGTACTGATTCAAAAATGTGAGAATTAAAATGTAGGGAAAATTCTCAAAAAGAGTTTATTGTGTTGAATTTGCATAAATGTGTTATGTGAAAAGCTTGATTTTGTTGAAGAAGGTTTGTAGAGTTTTGTTGGGCTTTGTGCAGAATGCCAAATTCTGCGGGGATGTGAAGAGGGTTGATGCAGATAAAGATGGTTGTGTTGCGGGCACAAAGAGTAAGAAACCACGAAACCGAGAGAATCCACTCAACAGATTTATTTTTTTTCTTATTGTTTTTATCACATTTAATTTTTCATAATATGTCTTTAAAGTTTTAATTTTATTTAGTTGATTTTCAAAAGAAATTTGTTTTGTTATTTGTTCATTTGTGATTATTTTTATTTGAGTTTTTGTTTTATTGTTAAAGGTTTGTTGTTTCGTTCTTCGTTCAATGAAATTCTGAACCAATGCATGGTTCGTGGCTTCCATCCATCACGCAAAAAGGCATTTGAAAAAAGGAACATTTCTAAGAGAAATCTTCATTAATCTGCTCCAATCAAGATGTCACATATCAAACATAGGCTAACACCTCAAAAAGGTCCAATATATAGTCCATATCAAAGTACATCTTAAACATCTCATTCCCTATATACATTGTAGGCTAAGTATGTTTGATACATATCATGTTACTATAAAAAAAAAAGTGAACCCTCTGAACACTGTATCAGATATGACGAGCTCCTAATCGAGCAGACCTTCTAAGCCATGCTCCAGGACAAGAGTTCCCTTCAAATGTACTTAAAGGTACAACCCTCTCATACCTCGTACGGTAGCAGTTCTTCTAGTTCTGGGTTTGGCTGAAATTTTTATGGTTCTTTGCTTTCATCCATCCTACGGAAGGTTGCAAACACCGTACAATGCCGCACCCCTTGGATGCAGTGCTTAGCGACATCTGCCCCGTTTCCTTTCTGGAGCAAAACTTAAGCAACTGGTAGCGGAATCTCTATAGTTCCTCTGAACTCGCCAGGACCGACAATGTCAATTTATTTTCTAAATAATGTATTACTTTTGCTCATGAATAAGACCGTGCAGAAGGGCCTCACAAAATTGTGGTGGTCTATATGGGGAGGGATGCAATCACCCTTGTCATAGATGTTGATGATGCAACTATTCGGGATGCAGGTAGCTCACAGTATGTTCCATCTGACCATCCTCTTGATCATCCACTTTATTATAGGAGGTAGTGGATCTACCTGGTAATGATTGAGGATCCCCAACCCATTTCCTTGTCTTTCATTTGTAAAATTATAATAGTAGCCACACTGAATGGTGATTCTTCCTTTTCCTCTCATCCATTTCCTTAGCTCAAAGTACGTTCTTTCTATGAGAAGGCCTACTCGGCCTCTGTCCCTCAAGTCAAAGATGCAGTCAAGAATGCTTCTTTTGTCACTTTTAGAGAAGACCCAGGAATATAGCTCCAGGCCTTCCAGTATGTTGACAAATCTTCCTTGGACTTCCTCATAGAATTCAAATTCACTTTTATTCACCTTGCTTATTTTATAGTATTCCATCTTGCTAGGAGTCGGCAACTGTCGCGAGCATTCCTCCATCTGGACATTGGCAGGAACCCAATCTATCACTGGCTCTTCTGGAACATGCGATTCAGCATCTAAAGAGATGTACGACTCTAGACTCCATAGTATATACTCGTCTGTCCCTGGTGGGACGTATGGCTCATCCATCAGAAAATCTACGGTATGAGACCCGTCGGTGGTGGAGGTATACTCCTTCAATGTACTTTAGATTTGTAGATGGAGGACGTTGTAGTCCGGGCATTCTACAAATGCTCCTTTGGCTGATGTCCTTGCAGGTATCTAGGCGATGCACGTCGGGCAACCCGTGTATAAGGCATCTGAAGCTGAAGGTGTCTTTGGCTCTGTGATGAACCCCGGTTCTTCATCTGTGGCGGGTAAGTTAGAAGAAGTCTCTTTCATGTTTGGATCATAGATATTCCCCTCAGAAATAAGGGTGAGTAAGTTGTTTGCTTCCTTCTGACATCTGCGTTCTTCAAATAAAAAAGCCCTCTATTTTTTGCGGTTGGCATTTCTGTGCCGAGTCCTGCGAAGTGGAGCATCTAGCAATCGTTCATTATTGGTGACTACTAGGCCTCCTGCTAGTGTAGCTATCATGGATGGCAGACAGTTGGGCCCCTCCCTCTGGTCCTGCTCTATCATCATGTTCTTTCCTTTATTTGATGTATTGTCTTTGGCGGTAACCCTCAGCAGTGAAGCCAATCTCTCCTTTTCTCGGCAACTGACTACATTCATCAGAGGACCTTCATAGTCCATATCGACTTGGTTAAAGTTCATGTTGAAGTCTATGGTGCCACTCTGTGGCACCATTTCCTCATTCAGTGTGAGGCTCCAGCCATCCTTGAAAGTGAAGATCAGTCTCTATCCCGACATTTTTTTGCAGACGATAGAAAAAATGTCAGTGGGCCGAAACTTGGCATGAATAAGAACAAAATAAAGTATTTATTAAAGTAAATTTTAGTTTGTTTTGGTGAAGAGAATTGTTTATTTTATGTACGAATTTTGTTTAATTTAGTGGAATATTAAGTTTAAAAATAGAAAGGAGAAAATTTGAAGTTTAAAATTTTTCTCAAAATTTTCATTATATAGTGGCTAATTACAAAATTTGGACCCGATCATAGACATTTGGCCACATAGATAACCCAAAACAATCAAAGTTTCAAAGTTTCAAAGCATGCAAAGGCAAGCGACATTAGGTTGCGTAATTGGTTTTCAAGTCGTCCATTTATTTGTAACATGGGTCTTTCACCTTAGAAGACAACTAACTGGTAAGCTCCTCCTGTGTAAACCTTTTCAACGACAAATGGTCCCTCCCAAGTTGGCTAAAATTTTCCACCTATTTTGCAGTGTGCAAGAATAGGTATTTTGAGCACAAGTACGAGGTCACCAACTTTGAAGGTCCTTGGGCGGACCAATTTGTCAGGGGCTTGTACCATCTCCTCTTGGTAAAGCTCCAAGTATTGTTGTGCTTCTAGTCATATTCTCTCAAGACTTTCAAGTTCTTCAAGTCTGAGTTTTTCACTTTATCCTATTGTGAGTTAATTGACAACAACAACTCTAAGAGACGGTGTCTAGATTTCTAGCGGTATCATGGCCTCAGACCTGTACACAAGCATATAGGGTGTACACTGAGTGAGAGTCCTGAAAGTCGTCCGGTAGGCCCACAAAGCCTCTAATAGTTTGTTGTGCCAATCCCTTTTGTTTTCATTTAGTGTTTTCTTCAAAATATATACCACTATTTTCCTGAAGGCTTCAATCAGACCATTTACTTTGGGATAGTAAATCATAGAGTATCTACAATCTATTTCGTATCTTTTGACAATATTATTGATTTTGGTGCTTTTGAAAGCTATCCCATTCTCAAAAATTATTCTTCGCGATACTCTGAAACAGTAGACAATTTGGCTTTTGAAGAATTGGAAGACATGTTGTGTTGTAACCTGTTGTAGAAGTACTACCTCTGCTCATTTGGAGAAGTAATCAGTAGGTAAGTTTAAACCTGTGTCCTTTGGAGGATGGAGGGTCTATCACACCTATTATGTCTGTGCCCTAACACTTGAATGGTCACGAGGCAACAGTTGGGTGTAGCACATTTAGAGGCTGGTGAAATACCACCCATGCACTTGGCATAGGTGATATTTTTTTGTTGTATTCATGCAATCAGACATCATTGCTGGCCAATAATATCCAAGTCTTTAGATCTTCATTTTCATCTTCGGCCCTGACTGATAGGCGCCACACAGTTCGGCATGTACTTCTTTGACAATATTCTGTGCTTCGGCTTTTTTCAAACACCGTAGCCACATTTGGTTGAATGATCTTATATAGGGAACGTTTCCCACTAGGGCACAAGGCATGACCGTTCTTGTGAAATGATGTGCTTCAGACTTGTCTTCTGACAGCTTTCCAGTATGCAAATATTCTATTATTGGCTTGCACCAATCTTCATTGATGTTTGCAACTGTATTTATTGCTTCTTCTTTTCTGAGCTTGTTTAAAGTTTCGAGGTCAATTTAAGACAAGACATATCTTCCTTGTATTGTGATTTCCATGGAATCCTCCGGGGGACATGCCATTTCCTTAGCAAGTTTTGCTAGACAGCATGGGCATTATCTCCCCTAGGAATCCGGTAGAAAGTCACGTCAGGGATCTGCTCCAGCAGCTTCATTGTATAATGATGATATTATGCTAATCTTGATTTTAAAATTTTGTATTATTCGGTGAATTGTTGGATGACGAATTGAGAGTCTCCATAAATGGCAATGTTCATTATATCCATTGAGATTGCCACTTCCAACCCGATGATTAAAGCTTCATATTCTGCTTCATTATTGGTGCACAGCTCTATCAGATGGTATGAGAACCTCAACATACCCTTATCTGGCGTGATAAAGATCAAACCAATCCCTGCTTTAGCTGGTATAACTATGCCTGATTCTTTGTATTTACTGGATGACGAAGCACCATCGAAGTACATTTTCCAGCATTGCGCACCGGAGAATTCCATTTATAGTATTTGCTCGTCTGGTAACTTTTCGTTGAGAGAGGACCCAGTTGGCAGTGGGTGTGCAGCAAAAAAGTCTGCTAGTATCTATCCCTTAATAGCATGGACGGAACAAAAGTTATATCAAATTGTAATAAGTTGATTGACCATCTTGCTAAATGTCCGTAGAGTGTTGGTCAGGTCATCAGATATTGCAACAAATTAACTTCTGAGATTAGGGTAATTTTATGAGAAAGCATGTAATGTCTAAGCTTTTGAGCGGCAAAAATTAACATCAAACAATGCATCTCAATAGTTGAATACCTTATCTCTGTCGGTGTTAGGCGACGAATCAAGTAGTAGATTGCATTTTCTTTACCCTCATCATTGACTTGGGCTAACAGGGCTCCGAGAGAATCGTCTAAGGCTGCAGTATAAAGTATCATCGATTTACCCGGGATAGGGGCTGCCAAAATAGAAGGTGTCATTAAATATTGTTTAACATCCTCAAAGGCCCACAGACATTTCTCTTCCCAAATGAATTTTGCGTCCTTTTTAATTAATGTCGAGAAAGGCTGACACCTACCTCAGAGATTATAAATAAAGCGTCTCAGATATGCCAACTTTCCTTGGAAGGAATGTAGTTGTTTTAAGGTTTTAGGAGGAGGAATTTCCAAAATTGCTTTAATTTTATCCGGGTCGATCTTGATTCCCCGATGATGGACAACGAATCCTAGAAATTTCCCAGAAGTAAAGCCGAAGGCGTACTTTAAGGGATTCATTTTAAGGTCATATCACCGTAACTGTTCGAACATAATCCTCAAATCATACAAAAAGTCTATTTTTTGTTTAATTTTGATGACCAAATCATCCAAGTAGCATTCTACTTGGTTATGGAAGAGGCTGTCAAAAATCTTTGTCATTGCGTGTTGATATGTTGCTCCGACGTTCTTTAGGCCAAACGACATCACTGTGTAGCAGAAAATACCCATCGGTGTTCTGAAGGCTGTAAGTGCTGCATTCTCGGGAGCAATCTTGATTTGGTTGTATCCCAATGATCCATCAATGAAGGATAAAATTTTGTGTGTTAAAGAGATATCCACCATCATATCTGGAATTGGTAGCGGAAACTCGTCTTTTGAACATGCTTTGTTCAAATCCTTGAAGTCTACAGAAACACGAATCTTTATGTTTTTCTTCTTAACATGTACAATGTTAGTTACCACGTGGGGTATTGTTCTTCTTTTACAAAGTTGGCTTCAATTAATTTCTTCACCTCGGCGATGACTTGTTGTTTTATTTTGAGGCACATTCTCCTGGGAGCTTGTTTTACTGGGGTTATATTCTTGTTCACCTCGAGTTTATAAATTGCAACCTCTACTGACAGTCCTGGCATTTCATCGTAGATCCATGTGAAGCAATCTTTAAATTTTGTTAATAGTTTGATCAATTCTGAAGATTCTTCGTCATTGAGTAGAGAACTTATCGGGGTTGTTCTTCAGTCCCGAGGTTAATCTCTTTCAATTCATTAGCGGTAGATTTAATTTCCTCCTCAAATTCTGGCGGAGCATCTTCTATTAGTTGATAAATAGAGTCATCCTCTATATTGAGGCAATCCTCTTCTAACTCACTAGTAACAACCATACAAATTTCAGAATCATCAACTGGTCCGACTATACCAAATCTAAGACCCTCTATTGAGTTAGGAGTTCAACTTTTAACATTCCATAATTTTTCAAAATGTTAAAATTAATCTTTTGGTATTTACTTTGGTAAGTTTCTCTATTGAAGTAACTTTTGAACACAAGGTGAAAAGTAACCAAAGGTCAATTCCATTAATTCATTAGGATCATCATCCAAATTTACATGTTTTTCAAGCTCATTAGAGGTAGAAGCACGATAAAATTTGATCGACTTTAAACCAACACTACGGATTTCCTTGACCTCTAAACTCTCAACCTTTTGAGGGAGAATCAGAGTAAGGGTCATAGTGTTCACCTAGCGGTTTATCTGATCATACATTATTTCATATTCATTCTTCTCTGTAACTTACAAGGATATCTTGTACTGAGGTTTCTTCTATTTTGTCATCATTATTTCTTCTTCAAAATTGTCTTCATTACCAATGTTGATAGTTGGCCTAGTCCGTTCAACCATTAAGTTGATTCTTTCTCGTCCACATGCCCGACCTTGAACTCGGGTGCGCAAACTAAAAGAACCTCCACTAACTCGTTGTAAGAGACTGATGGATGATCATTAAAGAGGAGTTAAATGGCTTCCTCTTTGTGACTTTTCTGAATCATCATTTTTATTTGTGATAATTTTGCGAGAGAAGACAGTTTTCTTTGGAGGCGCGTAGTAGGTAGCATCTTCAACTCATGCACTGAAAATGGTTGTAAGTCTCCTTTGATGAAATTTTCCTTACCATCTTTGCAGCACTTGATGCATTGGTGTAAGGATGATGGAACCATGTTGTGCTCATGAATCTATGGTCGACTGAATAAAGCATTAAAAGAGGTCTCAGTGTCGATGATATGAAATTTAGCGGTTGTCACGAGTTCTCTAACTTCATAGGCAATGTAATTGATCCAAGGGCTCTTTCTACCCTTTGGTTGAATCCTCTTAACATCATTTTACCGTGTGTAAGCCCTTGAGCTTCAATATCCAAATACGCCAATGTCCGTAGGCTCATCAAGTTAAGAGATGCTCAAGGATCTACTAAAACTCTGGACAACACAAATCTGTCGATGTTGACAGAGATGTAGAGTGGACGGTTGTGGTCGGCGGTACTGAACAACAAGTCTTCATCTGTGAAGGTTACCCCAGGCTGTTCTTTCAATGAACAAACTTCATTTGAGGATGTGCTGGCCAACTGAGCTAAGCAAATCTCTGGGTTAAGTAAAGCTAAAACCAGAGACTCTCTCATCTTTTGTGACAGGATCAGAGCGTTGTAGATGCTTAATCGGGCCGGTAACTTCCTAAGATGAGCTAGCACATTGTAATATACCTTTTATGATCCTCTGGTTTTATCTTGATTATGTTGTTCTTCCACTGGTGGAGGTGGAGGTATCTCTTCTCGGGTGATTATCTGCTTTCCTTTATCTGTTGGAGCTATTCTTGGTGGTAAGACTTTTCCGCTCCTTAAGTTAACTTACGTGATTTTTTCTTCTCGAGCTACCAATGTTGAATCTGCCAGAGTCTCCTCTTTGTCAGAAAGATCTAGATTGTATCATGGTACTCAAGAATTGACTCCTCACTCCCGGTACTGTCGTAAGCGGTGTCATTGATGTCTTCTTTGGACTTGAGTACGATTTGAGGATAATTTTAGGGATCAAGATTGAAGTTAGATTGGTTTTAATCAATTACGTTATCACTAGAAATAGTTAAAAAGTAGCTAAAATCACAATCATAATATTCATATAACCCCATAGGGATGAAAAGATAATCATACAAAGTCAGGGGTTCGAGGATTTTCTTCCTCGAATCTGAGACAACTAATCTGGTAGAGGTGGCCCCTATCCTACCCCCCGTGCTATCAATCTTTGTAGTGACACTTTTCTTCTTCTTCTTTGTCCTTGATGATGATCGATCTGCTGGTGAAACCTTCATCTCGGGCTTGGTATGTTCCGGACTCTAATTGGAGGATCCCCTGCTGGGCATCCTCTACTTGTTCCTCCATCTTGCTGGCGATTGTTGCAATGATGGCATATATTTCAGACCCTGGCTTCATTTCATGTTCTTGTCCCGCGGGCTTACCGGACTGTATCGGTGCAGCGACCTTGGGTACCCATACCTTTTTTTTTTCAATGATGATGTCCCAGGATAGAGTGTCTTCGTAGAAACATTAGTATGTTGAGGGAAAGTGTGCTCCCTTAGTGTAGAACGGCTATAGTGTCAGGTAATCATCTTGTCTTTGCCTTTAGGATTGTAGGAATATCTCCATAATGGGTTACGAGTAAGATTTTCAGACTCAGTCTCGACTTAATCGGAAAATGGCCTGTGGTCCTGGTGGCGGTATAATCAGTAGTAATCACTGCGATATCAATTTTGTTCTTTAAACGGAACCAAACGGGAATGCGAGTAGGTGGCACTCCAGTTTTCTAGTGAGACTATCTGGCGGACTTGACGCCCTTCAAAATTTCCTTCTTCATGCTAAGGGAAATTGCATGTCCCACTCGTTTAAGTAACTCGCTAATTGAACATCCTTCTTTGGCAGCTAGCCTTTTGAAAACTGCACTAACTCGGGTGATAGGAGTGAACTTCTTTCTCTCCTCACCATGTCCATGAAGTGGTGGTAATGCAGCGACGATTTTTCGGATACTCATATCCAGCGGTATCCGTCAGAGGATGGAATCTACTCCCTCGGAGTAGTGGCTAATTTTTCGGTAATCCTTGTTTATCTTGATGAGGCTCCTCCTCAAAGGGTGTCTTCTCAGAAGCCTGGGCTTTGATGTCCCTCCAAACCCTTTTGTTATGGTTCCTTTTTTGGGTTCGGGTCAGTGGTACAGTCCTTGAGCTTGAACCAATTTCAAACAAGGGTGGTGGGACCGTTAATCCCTCAATTGGATCCTCAATAACCATTACTCCTTTCCCCTTAGCAGCAGCAGAGATAATAGGTTTGGTGGGTGCCGTGAAGGTAGTAGTTTTGGCCTTCTTGCAGGCAGAGAAGTCTTGAAGGTAGTTCAAGTTGAATTTTGTAGACGGTTCCTATATTTATGGAATTGGAATCTTCATCACTACAAACTGGTCTTTCCCGAGGATGATCTCAAGATCTTCAAATCCGGCTCCAAATTTGATAGTAGGAGCGAGGTTACGGGCTTCATGGCTCATTGGCAGGTTGTAGGAAAAGGTCAGTGTTGGGTAGTCCATTGCAGCAGGCTTTCAAACAGAAGGTTTCAGGGTTAGCAATATGGCCAAAATCTTGTAATATTTAGTGCAAGCACTGAAAGTAGAGGTTGATCTGTAAACTGGGTGGATCTTAATTTATGGGTATTTTAAAATCTTGTTTTAGAAAAATCAAGAGGTGAAAAATTTAATTAATATAAGAAAATTTTAAAGTTCACACAACATAGCATGATTTGGTTTAATTTACTAAATTGTAAATCAAATTTGGAAAGGAGATGTGAAGTATTTTAAGACCCAGTGCGGGACCCATTTAATGGCAGACAATGCCCAGGTGGAATTACTCTACCAACACACCTATTTGGGATCCAAACCCACATGAAAATTTAAAGAGTCCTTAATAACTTCCTGAACCCCTCTGTTCAAAGATGGTTGAACAGATAGTCCTGAAGTCCAAGGAGTTAGCCATACTTTCCCAAGAAAGAAACAGGTAAATTATGCCAACAGAAGAAGGGTAATTTTGTCCAAGAGGGACATGGACACATTATCGATGTGTGAAGATAATATTTTCTGATTTGTAAGGAGAGAAAAGCTTGTCCCCAGTGAAGTCGCCAGAAACTGTCAGTGCTATTTTTGGTTGGAGGTGTTGCCCGTAAGAAGCTGTCGGTCACCGGAATTGAAATCCCATCGCCTGCTTCGAAAGGACGTTTTAATTTACATA